>APFE031120676.1:25666-59558 GCA_000404065.3 Pinus taeda | reverse complement strand
CCCACTTTATGGGGTCCAGGGCAACGCCCTGGAAAATTTTGGTTTTGGAACGTATGTTATGTTGGGCAGACCCATCTATGGTTTTGTGCATGATTTTCGCACATGTTTTTTGGATGCGATGGTTTTCAGTCCATGGTTTTGGACACTATGGTTTTTCGGTCCATGGTATTGGATACTTCGACATGTATAAATATGTACTATAACATTGAAAGGAATATAATGAAAAATCAAACTCGTAGTCTTGGTTTTGGGATCCAGGGGAAAATATTTGTGTATATGTGTTTTATGTGTTATACTCTCCATTGTTTATTTTCTGTGTTTTAGAATTCGTATGTAGGTAATTTCTATATGAGGTTAAAACCTACAATTACCTTGTGGATAGTATGGTGTAGAATGGTGTAATAGGATTGAATATTTTTGACAGAACTAAATCATTTTAACACTACTGAAATCTATTGCATTATTTGTAACAATCTATTGAGGACATCCAAATCTTGATAGGATGTCTTCTACAAGAAATTTAATCACAACAGTATTAGTTGCATTTTTAATAGGTATGGCTTCTACCCACTTGGTAAAATAGTCTATAGCAGTTAAAATCCATCTATGTTGATTACTTTTTTGTGGATGAATTTCCCCTATAAAGTCCAACCCCCATTGTGGAAAAGGAGCATGAACCAATACTGGAATGAAAGGAAGTGTTGATAGTTTTTGCTTTCCTGCAAATAATTGGCATGGTATTCAACCTCTTAATCTTGCTCCAACTTCTTTAAAAAGTGTGGGCCAGTAGAAACCTAGTTTTAAAATTTTTTAGGTTGTTTCTCTCTAGGCATAGTGTCCACCACAAAACCCTGCATGGAACTGATCTATAATTCCCTCTGTTTCATTTCCAGTTAAACAAAGAAGAAGCATATTAAGAGGGTCTTTCCAATATAGGTTAGCATTGAATATGCAATATTTTACTGCGTTAAGCTTCAGGGCTTTGCACTACTCCAAGTTAAGATCGGCTGGACATTGAAAATCCCTAAGAAACTATACAATATCAGAGTACCAAAGAGTAGATATTTTTGATCTATGTGAACAAGAATGGATTGATATGAAGAAAGAGGTTCTTGCGGGTTCTCCCATTTTATAAGAGGAGGAGGTTCTTGTGGATTTCCTCAGATATTAAGGAAGGTCCTTGTGGATTTTCCCCAGATGAAATTTCTGAAAGTAGATTTATTCCCAATACTTTGCAGTTGGATTCAGGCAACAATTTTTCTAGACCTTGGACTTTTACTAGCTTTGTGGTCTTAATTTCAAGGTCAAATTCAAGGATTTTAGCAATCCATCTCCCTCTTCTTCCATTAATATCAGTCTGAGTCAAAATTGTTTTAACAGCATGATTAGGGACATAAGTTGTAATGTGTGAATGTAGGACATAGGTTCTAAAGGCTTTGAGGGCTTAAATTAAGGCATAAACTTGTTTTTCAATAACATCATACCTAAGTTCAACATCCCTCATAACTTTGGAAAACAAGGCTATAGGTTGGTCATCGCCATTTGTGTTCTTTTGTAAAAGTACAACATCTAAGGTTGTCTCAGATGCAAAAGAAAACATGCTAAAAGGTGAAGAATAATCAGGGCTAGCTAATGTAGGGGCTTGAGACATAGCCTTTTTGATATTGTCGGAAGCACATCTAGAAGAAATTGTCCATTTCACTTCATTTTTTTCTTTAGCATATCAGTTATATCCTTAACTATCTCTACCTAATTAGGGATGAACTTTCTGAGAAAATTAATCTTTACAAAGAAGGTTTGTATCTCTTTCTTATTCCTTGGTAGAGGTAGGGTCTAAATAGCTGAAACTCTCTTTGGGTCAATTATAACTCCCTCCTTGGAGATTATATGCCCTAGTAATTTCCTTTCCTTTACAACAAACAACGATTTCTTCGGATTGATGGATATGCCAAATTTCTCACACCTGTCAAAACCCTTCTTAAGTGTTTTAAATGATTTCCATCGGAATTAGAGAAAATAGTTAAATCATCTAAATAAATGACAGTAAATTCAAATGTTTTACCTACAAGTGCTAGATCCATGGCTCTCTGGAAAGTGGTTCCAGCATTGGTTAACCCAAATGGAATTCTAGCATACATAAATGTACCCCAAGGAGTTGTGAAAGCAGTTTTGTCTTGGTCAGCTTGACTTACCATGATTTGGTTGTAACCAGAAAATCCATCTAGCATAGAAATCCTATTTGCACCTGAAACTTTATGAAGTAGATGATCCATTTCTGGAAATGGATAGTTATCCTTTAAAGATTATTTGTTTAGATTTCAGAAGTCTACACAGCCTAATCTCACCATTTTTATTTTTGACAGAACTAGGTTGGCTACCGAATCAAAATACCTTAAAGGTAATATGATATGAGCATCAAGCAACTTTTTAAGTTATTTCTCAATGGTTGGAAGTAGTATGGGATTTATTCTTCTTAGTTTTTGTTGAAAGGGTTTTGCTTTTGGTTTCAAAGGAATCTTATTCTCAAGATGATCATAAGTTTTTAACTCATTATAAGACGAGGCAAAAACATCTCTGTGATTTTTAATAAGATTCAAGTATTTGATTTTTACATCCAAAGGCAAGGTTGATAACAATTTAACATTTCTCACATCATTCAAAGTCCCAATGTTGCGTTCTTCGATTTCTTCTTCAGGTGAGTTAAACAAGGGGTTTTTAGAGACGTCATTATTATCAAATAGTTTTTCCAATGGAACTAATCCTTTAGGAATAAACTTATCAGATAATTGGATGATATCATGATCAAGAATTTTAGGACTGAATGAAATCTCTAGATTTTGGTGATTTGATTCTTGAACATCTTTTTGATCTTCTTCAATTTTCATATTTGATAATTCATCAATGACTTGAAGGAAAGATTTTAATTGTTCATCATCTTCAAAAATCTACTAGTGTTTAAAGTTATCGGGAATTGATGGTCTATACTTGACTTGAATTTGGTACTCTAACAATATTGGCTTAGGGATTTTGAAAGAGCTTGCTGAGACAGCTAGTGGTTTAGAATGCATATTTTCATCTCTCAGAATAATAGTTATGTTAAATCCTTCGAAGAAATTTTTAATTGTGTCCCAAGCTTCATTTCCATATGACCTAAGCCTTGGGTGTTTTGTTTGACACAAAATTCTAACCTGCTTTACTATAAGCTCAGAATCAGAAAAGACACTCAATTTTTGAACATTTAAATTCTTAGCTAGCTCAAGACCAAGAAGAAAAGCCTCATACTCAACCACATTATTGGTAACCTCAAATTCAAGTTTACATGACTGCGTTATGTTTTCTTTATTTGGCGAAATTAAAACAATTCTTGCTTCTGCTCCTTCTTTTGAGCAAGAACCATCAAAATAAAGTTTCCAGATATCTGATTCTACAATTTTGGGTTTGGAAACAATATTTTCAATGGCAAGTTGAGTGTTTGATGAATTTTGTGAAGATAACTAAAAACAACCAATATCCTGATCTACTTCATAGATAGGGTGGTTTTTGCTTGATCATACCTACAAACAATATGAAGGAATCTGACTTCCCTATATAACCTTAAATGTTCACTTCCATAGACTGGAATAGTAGCAAAATACATTTCCATCTGAAGTGATCCTCCAAGTTTAGCACAACTAGATATGAGCATGCCAAACTTGGCAGGAATATCAGTGACAACTATGTCTAAAACTATACCCTTGATAGGTATATGAGCTAAGGTCATAGCTAGGTATTTGATCAATCCTAGGCATGGTACTTTCTTTGAATCAAAGGTGTAAATATCATGATAAGAATGAGTAACTTGTAACTGAAGCTAGTCCATAATTACCTTTGGCACAAGGTTATGAGAAGCTCCAAAATCTAGCATGCAGTTATATAAAAGAAAGTCATGAGATTTTAAAGTTACATAAAATGGTGGAACAATTTCATCAATCATATCAAAACTAGGGCCAAACACTGCTGAGGGCTTTTCATCTTGCAAACTAATAACATTTCCATCAACATCTACACTAAAAGGATTGTACCCATTTAGACACTTGATTTTTATAACCAGGGTTTTTGGAAAGTTTAGCTAAAGGTATAGGAATATTTATCCTTTCCAATTCTTTTTAAATATTAAAAGTTGTCAAAATGGTCTTGTTAGATGAAAAGGTTTCAGTGGATGAATATGTAGTTTGAGGTGTTGGAGTTTGTGTTTGAATGGATTTTATTGCAGGTTCAATTATAGTGGTATATTTTGAAGGTCAACCTGGACCTGATCTAGGTTTTATATCATACCTCTTATTTAATTCTGCAATAAAAATTTCAGAAAAAATTTGGTATTTTGAAGGTTGAACATCTCCTTGTTCTTGTTCAAAAGACTGAGGTGAAGATGAAGGAACTATTTCCATTTTTACTATTGAAGAATGAATATTATTGATATCTTTAGTGATCCTTTGGCTGTTGATCATCAATCAACAAAGGTGGTTGAACGTTTTGATCAGAACTTGGTCTCTGAAGAATCTGCATTTGAGGAGTTCTTCGGAATTGAGGTTGAGCTTGAGGTCTAAAAGCAATTTGTTGAGCAGTTCTAGGTTGCGTTTCAATTTTATCAATCCTATTAGAAAGGTTTCTAATTAAAGATGTAATTTCATCAATTTTCTGATCTTAATGTTTAGATTTGGAAGAATATGAGTCATCAACCCTAGCTTTTAGTTTTCTTTCTTCTTTATCTGCTTTAGCTTTAAGTTTTCCATAAGATGACCTATTAGCTTCTACCTCTATAGCATTTGTCTACATGTTTTCTAATGTAGTAGAAACCCTTTCCCTTAGCCTGACTGTAAAGTCACATATGTCCTTTGCAACTGCTACTGGTGGTTTACAATCAACAGGCATTTTATGATAGAGTTTGTTAAATCTTTTGATGAATTCAGCAATTGGATCTCCAGGGTTTCTCTTTAATTCTTCAAATTCAATGAGAAAGTAAATAGGATCTTTCTTTACCCCCCATTGGTTTTTAAAGATAGTTATGAGCTCATTCCATGTTATAATAGAGTCATCTCTAAGTTGCCCAAACCGGATCCTAACATTTCCTTCTAAAGATAGTACAAATAATCTCGTATAAACATCTTCTTGTTCTAGGTTAATATTGTCAGCAAAATCTAGGAAATTTTTGTATTCAATATTTTGTGATCCTGATGATGAACCACACTTGTTGGTTCGAAATGCGTCGGCCAAAAAATTCTCTTATGTGATTTCTACCAAAAGACTTTGCTTAATTAAAAAATCGAGGAAAGTTGATGCATGATCCTCTACTGAGGGACCTATTTCTCCATTAAATATTGTTAGATGCTTTTGATATCCATCGGGAAAATTTGCCAAGTTTGTAGTGAGAACTAGAGTAGCGTACCTTTCTTTCACAATGGGTCGAAAAGCCATATAGCAGGAGGAGTGTGGGGTGATTTAGTGGATGATGATGAGGAATGGGAAGATGATGAAGATGAAGGAGATGAAGATGAATCGGTAGGGGTATTAGTATGTGGAAGAGAGAAAGAGGGAGGAGGCTACTTTGAGGATTTCAAAGGGGTTTTAATAACCAAATTCTGAATGCTTGGTGGAAAGTCTTCCTTATTATCAAACAAAGGATTTGAATAGATAGAAAATGTCTCTTCAAGGTTAGTAGAGGTTGATGAAATAGAATAAGGAGTTGGAGTAATGAAATCTGCAGCCTTGAATTTAGGTAAATGTAAACCCAATTCTTCCTTAGATGAAGGGGATTTGATAGGAATGGATGGGACTTGATATGACTCAAGTGGTTGTATTAAAAAGGCTAATGGAAGATCTACTCCTTTAGAATGGTGTTCAGAAACCCTAAGAGGTAGTTCAGTCCAATCAAGATGGGATGGCACAGATGAAAAAGGATCTATAGGTGAGATGTCTTTAGGGTGTAAAGTTGAAGAAGAAGAAGGGGTTCTATGTCTTCTCCTTAAAGAGGCTCCCCTGATAAGTCTTTTTGGATCTAGTAAAGGGTTAAAAATCTCAGAATCAGAACGTGATCTAGTATGCTTAAAAGGAGCCAGCTTAGACCAATGGAATCGCCAGGTGAAATATTTTGACCTATATCCTTATCATTTATTCACCTTAAAAGAAAGGGAGAATTGTTGCCCAAGGGAAAATTTAGCTTTCAATCCTTCGCTCCCCGACAATGGTGCTAATCTGATGTTTTCCTTTGAGATAAGCTAAGGTTAATTAGTTATGCCAAAGAATCTATAATGTTTTGTTGTTTTAAATGAATGGATGACCAGTGAACTGTTTATAAACAGGTGCTTTAAACTTAGATAGATTTTTAATAAAATAAAAGGTTGTTCTTTAAATGCACATGGTTATTTTGATTTTAGTGGAATGGATAAGTAGAATATGGAGAGGTATAATTGGTTTAATATTCAAACTGAGTA
Organism: Pinus taeda; assembly: GCA_000404065.3. Taxonomy (NCBI): domain Eukaryota; kingdom Viridiplantae; phylum Streptophyta; class Pinopsida; order Pinales; family Pinaceae; genus Pinus; species Pinus taeda. Next base: position 53,088 of record APFE031120676.1, on the reverse strand, counting down.
TTTAACCATTTATAAGCAGAAATTAAGAAAATAGTGTTTTCTTAATGAACAAAATATAATCGGAATATCACAGAGATCTAATGCAATTTATACTCAAAGAGGAATTTACAATAAAAAATAGTTTTGTAAATTTGTCTCTTATTTAAATTACAACTTCACGGAGGATCTAAAATGAAACTGAAATTCAATTAAATTTTAAATTGAATAACTGCAAAAGACTTAATTTATATGAAGAAGACATAATGAATAAACAACATGAAATACAACTCACTAAGAGATATACCATATGAAGAAAATCCATAATATTTGATTATCTCAAAAATTTTCTAGCTTAGTACAAATCTTCTTGATAATTTGTTCAAGGGTTCAACCCTTAATACTTTGACAAAATAAAGTATTTAAACAAAATTTGCAAAAATATTACAATTAATTCATGAGTGACACAACATTCTATTATTGTCTTTGAACTAACAGAAAATAAATAATGTGATCAAAAGGAATGAATCTGGTAAAGCGATCTCGACATCTGTCCCTGCTTTGGAGGAGAACAATGGTTGAGTGGCCACTATTCGAGTGCTACGTTGGTGAAGATTATCTATATTTTTAATCTTGGAATTCACACAACTTATCCCACCACTCTTCATATGGAATAGAAATATTTGTTACCTTGCGGTAGATATCATTTACCTCAGTATACCAAGCAAAAGTGGATTTTACTGCAAAAATGTGTTTTATCTTGTGCTGGATAAAACTTATGTGGCTGATAGCTTTTTAAAAATATCTCCTTGTCATAGAACCTTTGATGTTGGAAGACTTAGCTATATCCTTTGCAATGTCTTGAATCTTCTTCTTGTAATCTTCCCTGGCCATCAATTTGTCATTGATCACAAATAGAGAAGGCTGACCTTTCTTGTTCAATGCATCTATTCTAGTGAAAAACATGTTAATTGCTACCTCCAAAGTGTGACATTTCTCTGTCAGTTGTACAAACAAGTTATTCTTTGTTAGAACTTTATTTACCTCTAGGATGGTTTCTATTTTTTCATCTACTCTTAAATCATCCAACTCATATCTGTTTTTGGAATTGAGGAACTTTATGATGTTGTTGGTTGTAGCAGGAATTTCTCCCAATTCAACATTGATAGTGGAAATAGTTTGCTTGGCTTTCTCCATCAATTCCTTATGCTCAAATATAATATGTATACATGGCCATATTTCCTCTTTTTCTTCAATGATATTGTTCCATATGATTTCATTAACATGAGCCAATGTGTATCCAATAAAGGACTCAACTACTGACTTCTTCCATGCCTCTATCTGATTTTGAGCACTCTATAGCTTTGCTGCATGAAAATTCTCAGTCTTTGTCTAATCATCCTGTAGAAAATTTACTTGAGCCTACAAACTTTTGATCTCTTCGGTCTGGAGAGACATGTTCTGTACTACATTTACCAACTGATCTGCAGCATCCCCTGTGCTTGTTGTTGAAGATGTGACTGTAGGAATGGCTGTAATAAGGATTTCTTCCAAAGGGACAATAGTCATTTTAGTAGCTTGGTCCTTTTCTTTAATCATCTTTTCCATATCTGTCTTCATTTGCTTCAACTATGCACTTAGCTCCATGATGAGCTCCATCATGTATGCCTTCTGTGTCTTTGTTTCTTCAATATCCTTGGCCATAGGATCTTCTGTAGCTGGAAATTCAACTGCTTCCTTAATGCTGCTATGTCTAAATTCTTTTTATTTACAAGCTCTTCTGTAGCATTGATGTTTGCAGGGTCATAACCCACTTTAATAACCAAGTCCTCTAGAGTTTTTATCCTGGTGTCTTTGGCAAGTGTAGAGACCTTCTCCATCTTTAGTTGTCATTGAACATTGGCTAATGTGACCTACATTTTAGACAAACTCATAGCAGTGTTAGTGACAGTGGAGAAAATCGTTTCCCCATTCTGCTTGTGCATCTCCATTTGGTCATTGGGATGTATGTCTTTTACATCAAACACAAATGCTATCTTCTTTTAGTCTAATGATGCCTTGGGCTAGGGAACCTCTGCCTGGAGGAATGCTATTTGCATTTTACCTTTCTCTGAATCAAAGGCTAACAATAGCCTTCTTTCAAAAATAGAAGTCTACTTCTAGAACTGATTGTAGGTGTTAATATTCATGGCCTCATTCCTTACTTTTATCTCCTTGAAAATGTCCATTACACTTTTCTCTGTCTCCACTTTATACGATGGTCTACATTTGTTGTTGATCTTATGAAGCCATGGAGGTAGTGGGAGATAGTGTGATCTGATCACCCACTAATGAGGAAACAAGTGGCTCATTAGTGGTGATAATGTTCTTTTTCTCTAAATCTTTGCTAAGGCTTAGTTTGGAACTAAGCTTGGCCTTCTTTCTATACATAATTTTGACTCCTTCACTGAAAATTTGAGTCTCTGAAGGGGAATTTCCTTCTTTGCTTATCTTTGCTATTTTCTCCTGTATGGTAGGAGTCTGTACTGTAGAGGAAGATATCAGTTTCTCTTCTGCCTCTTGTAGGGTATTATAAATCCATTCTAGCTCGTTTTTGTACTTCTCTATATTTGGTTTGGCTGTGTGAAATAAATCAGTAGATTTGGTTTCTACTCTTAATTTAGAAATGATCCCTAATGGTTCATATGACCAGGTGAAGCTAAGGATGAATTGCATTTCTCTTAGTATCTTATTTGCTTCTTCCCCTACTACCCTGCTATTGCAAATGAATGGCCCAATCTGTGTTTTAATTTTGAACTGGGACTTCTTCTTGTCAACTACAAAGTGGATCTCATCCATATTGAGCATCTTCCTTATGTACTCTATAGAAAAAATACTCATTGGGAGGAATTTATGTAGCTTGTAAGGTGTAAACTCACACCCAAATATTCTCAATTCTATATAATTTTGGTAGAGGTACCAATCCCATGTTTGAACTTGGTCTGATAGCTGCACCTTTCTAATTTCCTCACTAATCCTTGGTTCTATTCGGTTGCTTAAGAGATTGATTGTTGAATGCAAAAACATCTCTATGAACTGTTTGTATGTGTATTCCTTTTGTTCCTTCATCACGAGAGTAGTCCAAAAGATGACTGACTGTTGGTTCCCTTCTGCTTCCAGTTTTTGTAAAGCAAGCTTGATGTTGTCTCCCTAAAAATATAAGAACATATAAACTAACACATATGCATACTTGAACACCTCCTCAATCTAGAATTTGATAAACTTCTCATGAATTGAATCTGCAAGAAATTGGCTAAAGTTAAACATGATGGAGGGCTTCAAATCAATAGAGAAAATGGATAGAAATCCTATGATGGCCTCATCTACCCACTGATGTGATAATATTCTTAGCTCTCTCAGGGAAAATAGAAGAGAGATGGGAGGAGTTTTCTTTGGCAATGAGGCATCTTCTATCAAGAAAAGTTCAAGGGTTTTGGCCCTCTTGGCAAAGTCCTATTTTTGGTACAATTCAATAAGTGCTTCATAGGAAAAGGGGTGTCATTTTCAACTATGGGGGCTTGCATCATCTGGCCTATGGCTTGAGGAGTGATAGTGAACACGATTTCTCCAATGGGGGCAATGATGGCTCCTTGGCTTGGAAGATAACATGAATGACACTTCCTAACAAATTATGGGGTGTTGTGGATACGAGGAAAAATATAGTGGGGTAAATTGGATTCCCACAACTGAATGTCATCATATTTTTCTATGTATTTGTCCTCGAGCCAGCAATACATCTCAAAAAGGTAAAATTCACAGAGAAGTTCATGGATTTTAAGGTCTTTGTCAGCGAAAGGGATATCATGAAAATCTATGGGAGGATAGATCAAAGGATTGACAGGTTCTTCTAGTCCCTTGTCCTTTGGAGGCATCTTTGGATAAGGCTAAGGACATTAGTGAAAACTAGATTGGAAGCTTCAGTACACAGAAATGAGTTAGATTTGGGGGCAAGAACATATGTAATAGGCTGAAAATGAGTGAGCGGACAATGTCGCTCACGGGTGAAAATGTCGAAGTTTAGTCTAGCAACTTGTAACAGAGCAATAACAGCGCAGTGCATGAATTTAGTAACCAGTGAATGAGTGAAAGAGAGGTTTATATAACAGTATGGTTTTTCTGTTAAGGGTGGCATGGGTCCATTGGATTAACGACTAAACCAATTGATTGCTTAATGAATTAATTTTGGAGGGAGCGGATGTAATTGGTGGAGTTAACGGGCAAATGACGTGGCAGAAAGTGAGTGGTGGGAGCACAACAAGTAGGAGAGTGGTATCGGGAGTTGGAGAAATTGCTTTTCGGAGGGGGGGAAGCAGTTAGCGGAGATGAGGTGAGATGTGATGGAGAAGTAATGTGATGTGACGGGTTACTGTTGGTGGGGTCGGCAGGAATTAACTTACTACATAGTGGGGAATATTTGCAAGGTATGGGGAGGTAATAAAACTTAGGAATAAGTGGATGGAGGAAAATATGAGCGGAGGGGTGATTTTGGGGTTTAAAACTTAGTAATAGGGGATTAATACACCAAAATTAATTGATACAACCTTGGAGCAAAAGTTTAATCCTTTGCCCTTTGCTTCTGCATATGAAGAAAACATTTGAGATTTCCCAATGTGGCGCAATTAGAATAGCAACCTATGCATTTATAAAAATATGAAATGAAGCCATTTTTTTTTTTGCTTCCCTAACATTTTATTTTTCTTTTGCCTTATTTGTTTAGGGTAGCTAACACCTATCATTTTATTGATATGGATGCCTATATAACATGAAATTGGCCTAACATTTTAACTTTTCTTTCTTTTGCATCCATATCCTAACTTAACATTTTAAAATTGTTTTTGGCTAATATACTAACTTATCGAAACCAAATAATGTTACAACATTCGTCACAATCCATTATTGATTGGCTTACTGTTAATAATTTATCTTCCCTGTAGTAGCAGAAATCGATGAGAGCATTGAAGAACTTGATGGTATATTGGGGATTGGGCCTGAAATTTTCCTTTGAAGAGAAATAATGGGCTACTACAGCCTGCATTATCTTTTGAATTTTCAAAATAGGACTAGTATTACCCACATATTCTCTATGTAGCTTCTCGTTTTCCAACATCTTCAAGCCACATGAAACCAGTGTTTTTGTCATGTTCCAACCATGTGCTTGGTTCATGTATTGAGTGAAGAAATGGTAGATTTGGGAGATAGTATCAATGTTTGATTTTAGAAGTTGGTCATGGATAACAGGGCCAAATCCAAACCCTGTTAAATTTTTGACAATGTAATTTTTACCATCAGGATCAGAAATGAGTAAGAAGCCATCTTGCACAACAATTAATGAATAGACTGCAACCTCTCTTCTTTTTCTTCTTCTTCGAATCCGAATGGATTGGTTTACTCTCTCCTTCGGCACACTCACATTAAACTATCACTCCCAAACCATATATTGTCCACATCTATTTCAACCTACTATATGTTTGAGAAATTTCACTCATTCATGGTTGTAATAGTATTTTGTTTCACACATCCATCTTCCCTCTATTTCTATTAATTCACTCCTCTATTTCTATTAATCCATAATTATGGACATGGGCACACCCCTCCTCTTTCTTTTGTTATTAATTTCATTGACTCTTGTTGTAATTGTTTTTGCAAATTTCTATAACGATGTTGACATAACATGCAATGATAGTTCTATTGACAACCACTAAAAATTACAGCTTAATTTTGATCGTATTTTAGGTAATATTGCATAAATCTGGTTTCCATGGTATGATGTTATGTTATTCATATAAACTTATTATACTACATGTAGAGGTCTTACTCCTTCCTTCTTCCTTTCCTTGATGTCGTGTTGTGGGTTTCAATCCAAAATGGTTGTGGGTTTTGATCCAAAAAGGAGTATTTGTTTGCTAAGGTTGATATGGAAATCAAGTTGGTACTTGGAAACTCTACAGGCATAGTTATTGCCTATTATGTATGTAATATGTTAATCTACCTCGCCATCCCTTGTCCTATTTTGAATATACAAAAATATATAACTATATCTTGTGTTATGTGATGATAACAATAAGTTTTTGTGTTGTAGCAGCTACAACCACCCTCCAAATGTTGCCTTAGCTTTTTTTTGGAGCCTCCCTACCAACCTTCCTCAACAACATATCTTGCACTATCGAGTACACGAGCTTCACTGGTTTTCTAACAGATTGCTAGCCTGTGCATGATAGCTTGTGGCATCCCCCTCACAAGCTATTTCTCCGGACTTAGTCCAGCTGCAGGCTGAGTAGCTCCCTTAATAAATTGAGCAATTCTAGAGGGGAACCAACCGCAATACTTTCTAGTAGCCTGTTGGGCTCTAGAATTGCACAATTATGCTTGTCAATCTTCACTGGAAAAACTGTGCAATCTGTGCCAACAGGAACGCTCAGACTAGAAATTGCGCAATTCTGGGCAGCAATCAGCTACTCAGCCCATAAACTTCACAACCCCTCTAGGTAGCCAACCCAGCTCCCTCCCAAGAATGCACAAATTTTCCCATGAGTCAAGAAGGTTGTTGCATGTGCCTTTAGGTTGACTGGTTCCCTCTGGTACCGAGCAAAACTGATTTAAACGCATGGATTGTTTCTCCCAAGGCAGCATGCAAAGGAATCCCTTGATTCAAGGATCTATTTTTAGAATTTGGAGGTTACATGCAAGGATCATTTTAGAAACCTCCCGCCAAGTGTTGCTTTTGCTATATTTGTGGCATGCGCATCACAACCTTGATTTTATCAAAAATTGTCAACTAGACGTTGTAGGGCTCATTCCTCACATCGACCTTGTAGCTTTGACATCCCACACTGTATCTAGGAGTCACCAGCACATTCAGCTCAATTGTTTTGGGGTAAGCCCACTATTCATGTCTCAAGGTGCATTTTTGTCGATTTTTGTGTTTCACTTTGTGTGAGTGGTGTCTACTTGATTTCAATGATTGCTTGTTGTCGTTTTGATGTATGTTAGCTTGTAGAAGCACCATTTCTATTTTCGTTCGCATCTCACTGTTGACACATGCATGACACTATTTTGCACGGACGATCGTCGTTGTGGCGACTTGCTTTGCACACATGCATGCTTTCCCATTTTCTGAATCCTGCACTTGATGTTTGCATGAATGATCATTCACTCTTGTTTGTGCCCATCTCACCATGTATCCAAACTTCTCATGTTTTTAGTCACCCATCAGTCAGTCTGGGCTGCCTTGGCCTGGACAGTGCCCTGCCTAGCTAACACTGTGCATTTCCGGAAGCAAAGGCTCTACCTTCCCTCAAGAAATTACACAAGTTTGGCCCAACACTGGCTTCCAGACTTGCATTGTGAAATTCTTGCAGGCAGTGTCCTGCTGACCCTAGAAACTATGCAATGCAGTTTGATGGTTACATGTCACTGCTAACTGAAATTGTGCATTTCCCAGTTTTAGTCCTTAGCAAGCTAGGCTAGACTATGCATTGCACAATTCCAGTAGTTAGTTAGCCTCTTGACAACGCGAAATATCCCTTGCACAGTTTTGGCAGTCAATCTCCTGACCTCTCGGTGTAAATTGTGCAACCTTCACGATCAATCACACAGGTACATTACAAGTCAGTCCTCAAGTTTGTTTTAGTTTTCGACTAACATATTGCTTGCCATGAGTGTTTCTATGTCTCCATGCATCATAGGTGTTCATCTATCTCTCAGCAGCACAAGTACAATGGCATTTAGGAGAGTAAAGTCAAATAACACCATTGAGAGCCCAACGGGGTTTGCAGCCAAGTAAGTGTCTATGAGATCACCTACCTAAGAAGAAATCAAGTTATTCATAGACAAGGACATCAAGATGATATGGTAGTAGCATTACAACAAGAAGCACCATCAACATTAGTAGAAGGCAACACACTTGCACACAATGAATGCAAGAGGAATGTTGTTGACAACAGAGAGGCGAAACAAAGTTGCAAGCTCAAGCAGATCCACTTGTGATGAAAGCAACTTTGGAGACTTAGGCTATGAGGTGATGACGTGACATGAAGATCACGCGAAGGCAGAGAATGGAATAGAGAAGGAGTTGCATGTGATGAAGTAGCAACTCAAGGAAGAATAGGAGATGCATAGACGAGAGAATGAGTTGCAGTAGGAATCGATACAACAGGGGGTGCAACATGTATAAATGGATGAAACTGTTCCCGTACAAGTTATAGATCCATCCCATCAGCTGGCATGGAGCAGACAAGGTGAACAGTATTGTTGATCGCATGCAAGGGAATTTAGTAGCATGCATGTCATTGTGTGCACACATGCAATCCCACCCATTTGGCACACCCACTGAGGCGAAGACAAGAAGCAAGTACAAATGGAGCTGAACATGCATTTTGGCAAGTTGATGCCCACGACCACTAGCACATGCTTGGAGAGCAACGTATACACTATGCATCAACATGTTGCCAATCTGTTGCACCCAGGATGACCATGTGCATGCTATCAGAAAAGTTGGACAAAGTAGCCATATCAGTGCACCCGGATGCAATGAAGGCAAGAGTTCGCTTCAGTAAGATGACATCATTGAGCGCATGGACACTAGCACAGATGACCAAGCTTTGCATCAGCTCACCACCTTCGACCATCACAAGGATGTCAAAGAGTTGGACTCACCAAAACAATACGAGTGTGAGTGATGTCTTGCATGGGTTGCTCAAGCCATTTTGTCTCACATGGGCACATGTGCATTGTAATGTAATGTCTTGTCAAGTGGAATTTCAAGTGTCGATAGTTGAATGTAACAGTCATAGATTATTTTAAGAGTCATGAGGATATATGAACGGTCACAAAGGCGAATGTCAAGGGTCATCCCACCATTTACTATAAATAGTCCCTCATAAATCATTGTAAAGGATTTTGGTCAACCAAGCTTTCGATAGGGGTATCTTAGAGAAAGCTTGGACAATATTATAACGAGCCTTTGCTTCTCCACTGCACAGCTAGTATATCTCTTTGGATTAGGAGGCGGTTGTGGCTGTAACATTCTATTTTTGGAACTAGTGGTTGGACATGGATGTATTGTATGACTAGAACTTACACTTATTAATATAACAGAGCCAACACGTTTCATGGATATGTTGTATTGTATTTTAGCTATCTTGAGAACTCTAAATGATATATGTATATGTTTTCTTACGCATGCATGTGTAGCTATTTTTGTATATGTATGTATGAATGTTTTTGAAATGTGTTGTTGGTTTAACAATCAATTTGGATTTCTAGCTAACTTTCCTTCATGTTGTGATGCATCTTACTTGTGTGTTCCCTTCTTGACTCCATGCTATCACAGGTTTCCAAGGAGCGCACTCACCTCACCCTCTGTGTGTTAGAACCTCTCATGCACCTTCCTTGACTTACTGCATATGCCACATCCTTGATACCAACAAGGACATCTTACTTGCCTCTGTGCAAAACTACAGTTAAGGCATTACCATACAACCCACTGTTGGGACTCCTACACCAAACGGTTTGAGGTCTAATTGGGACTTCTTACTGAGGATATCCCCTGACATGTTGGTGGGTCCAACACCGTCAACATTTTGGCACTAAACGCAGGGCCAGATGAAAAGCTCAGTTGTCACATATATTTTGAATATCTACATATCTATCATGACTAACTACCGAGCTTCTCTTCCAAAATGTACGTCTTATGGGAATGATTTCATTATCTTGGAAAATCTCTCGGATAACTTGTTACATAAAACATACGACAGTGGAGGCCACGCAGCTTGGTTAGGCACGCGATCAGTGTTGTAGGCTCATGTGAAAGACATGGAATGAAGAATACATGACCCGTGCATTGTTCATCTACACGCTTCAAGGGCACCCAATGCACTGGTGTGCCACACTGTCTAAAAAATCTATTCATTCTCTTGCTCATCTAGTCACAAAGATAGACCATGCTTTTAATCACTTTAATCGTAAAGCAGTCAATAAAGAAATTATGGAATTACAAAAAGCACCTGATGAATCCGTTGAACAGTTTTACAAATGCTTTTGTCATCTTTCATATTGATTTCCTGAAGATGAAATTGATTGGGAATTTCTCAATGGAAGGTTTGAGTATCTTCTTTACATATCTGAAAATCCACAATTCTTGAAATCATTCAGATCCCTCTCAACACACTTCGATGATGGAGCTGCACAATCACAAGCATGCATAGTTGTTGTCACAAATGACTATCCGCCTTTATCTCATCAAACAACTCCACCATGGCAGCGTGATATGGGAGATTATGCACACACATCTGTTGAACTATCACATCCTCCCACCCCACCTACTCTTGATATCTGCGCAGATTTGGCTTGAAAACTTGTTGGTTGTCACGTGGATTCGTTCCCTCAACCTATGCCCTTGCATTCTGTTGATCCTTCGGATTGTACTGTCTTGTGTTTTTCCATTCCGAACTCCTCACCTACTGTGAATGAGGATCAAGTTGTTGATGGAGTTGGTGTCATGCAGCCAACCAGTGCAATTATAAATGATGAATGTTTGTGGGAATCTAAAGAAGAACCCGTTGTGAAGGATGACTCCCTTCCAGCCGCACCTCACCCACTCTATCACGACATCCCTTTTGATTCTGACACTCTTGATTTCCCCTGTGAAAACTCATTTATGGATGTTTCTACTTCCGATCATTCACGGGACACGTCGGATGTCAATCTGTCATTACATTGCAGAGAGGACACATCTTCCTCCGAAAATCCATCCGATTTGTCATCTACCATTTCTCAAAAAATAGAAGGTGAACATCCTTGCTTCTCATCTACCCCTTTGCACGATTCATCAAATCATGAGGATGCCAAAAAACATCCCGAATTTTCTGATATTGGTTGTCGTGATCTCTCTACTTCTTCATCCGATCACGATGTTGATTCAATTGTTATTAATCTGTCTAAGACAAAGGTCTATGATTATCTATTTTTCGATGAAGTCAAAACCTACCATACCGTTAAGGAACTTTAGCTTGAGTTGATGTTTATATCAGGCCCTCGCTATCTTGAGGTTGGTTTCACTTCCGATTAGGAAATTGCTGAAATATGCAAGGCTCCTCATCACTCTCTGCTTTGCATTCAAGATCAATCTAACACATAGATTTCACTTCCTCCACTCGAAATACATGATCCAATCACTTATGCGTTGGAGGAATCTTACACAGCAAGCACACATGCACAACGTAAGTGGTCTACCTTTCTCATGTTATCTTGCATGTCGCAGTCAAGAGAATGCATACACTCAACATATGCACGCAGTGTAGCACAACACCATGGCAAGTCCACAGAGTGCATGTCATGCTCTTTCGCTCATTTTTGTTCTGTGGACACTTGTAAACTCGGAGTGTGTTTGTCTTCACTGTTATATCTTTCTTGTTTTCTAGTTCACATAATTGTCTTGTTCGTGAACTATGCCTTCACCAACATGGATTAACCAATGTGTCAGTCGCTGCATTGGAAATATCACTTCACGTTATTAGGCCCATGCACTGTTAGCTTAGGAATAGGAGTAGTGTTTTCTTTCGAGTTGTTTTCTTGCATGCATGTTTCTTTCTTTCTTTGTGTGTTTTTTTGCTTACTCACTTTACTTTCACATTTTTTTATGCTTCTTGCTTTGCTTTTTGGTTTGTTTGCTTATTATTATTCGTAGGTTAGTTTTGCATGGATCGTGTAAGACTCTTGAAACAAACTGGGTAAAATACAAGAGGCCTTGTGCAGCTATCACTACTTGGTTATCTGTCATCCTACCTCTATATGAAGAACTAGTTACCTTTCATCCATGATATGCCAATGGAAATACATACTGTTCGAAGTGAACCTTAGTGAAAACACAACGCTTGCACGCTAACTAGTATCACCTACTCTAGTTGTTGTTTTTAAGTTAATTCTTGTCAGCTCAATTAAGTAGAGTAAGGTGAGGGGGAAAACCTTAACAAGCATGTCAGAGGTATACATAAACTACTTCTCTGAAGGAACAACCTCTTATGCTCTCAATAAGTCAAGATCCCTCTTTTGCCTCTGAAATGAATGTGTTATGCACAATTATGAAAATGAAAAATGAAAAAATGAAAAAGTGAAAAATTTCCAAAAAAATGAAAAATGAATAAGGTGAAAGAAGATAAGGGATTCCTACGTAGAGAGGTGATGCAAGTATCTCTGTCAGGGTACTGACCAGGCTCGTTGGCAGTAGAGCGATGCTTGTGTTCCCGTGTGACTCTGCTAGGGCATTGTCCAGGCCTGTTGGCAGTGGAGCAACACTAGAGATGAAACTTAAACTCTGACAAATATACTTCTTGTGCACCAATATAACCGTCATCCCCAATCTAAACAACCATGTTAGCTTGGCTTGGAATGTGTGTCGACTGACCAAGGGCTTGGGAGATGCTACATCTTACAATCAAGCAAGTGTGGAAACTAAGATGAACAGAGAACTAAACAATACTTCTGGAGGTATTAGACTTGATTTTCATGAACAAGGTCCATTTAGAGAGCTGGAGTTCTACAAGTGTGTCCCCAAGTGTTGCAGCGGCTACAACCACCCTCCAAATTTTTTCTTTAGCTTTGTTTTAGAGCCTCCCTACCAACCATCCTCAGCAGTATGTCTTGCACTATCAAGTACATGAGCTTCAATGGTTTTCTAGTAGATTTCTAGCATGTGCATGATAGCTAGTGGCATCCCCCTCACAGGTTGTTTCTCCGGACTTGGTCCAGTTGCACGTTGAGCATCTCCCTCAAGAAATTGTGTAATTCTGGAGGGGAACAACCCTTCCCTCTAGAAATTACGCAATCCTAACTGGAAGCCTTTTGGGCTCCAGAATTGTGTAATTTTGCCTGTCAAGCTTCACTGGAAAAACTGCGCAATCTATCCTAGCAGGACTGCTCAACCCAGAAATTGTGTAATTATGGACAACAGTTAGTTGTTTAGCCCAGAAATTGTGTGATCCCTCTGGGAAGCTAGCCTAGTTCCCTCCTAGAAATGAGCAAATTTTCCCATCAATCAAGCAGGTTGTTGCATGTGCCTTCAGGTTGACCGGTTCCCTTCGGGACTGAGCAAAGCTGATTTGCATGCATGGATTGTTTCATGCAAACACGTCCCTTGATTTAGGGATCTGTTTTTAGCACCTGGAGGTTACATGCAAGGATTGTTTCAGAAACATCCGCCAAGTGTCACCTTTCCTAGATTTGTGGCATGCGCTTCACAACCTCAATTTTATCAAAACTCATCAATCGGTTGCTACAGAGCTCATTCCTCACATCAAGCTTATAGCTTTGACATCCCACACTGCATTTAGGAGTGATTGGCAAATTCAGTTCAACTATTTTGGGGTAAACCCGCTTTTCTGTCTCATGCTATGTTTCTATCGCTTTTTGTGTTTCACTTCTTGTGAGTGTTCTTTGTTTGATTTTAGCGAGCGATTGTTGTCGTTTTGATGTATGTTAGCCTGCAGAAGCACCATTTTAGTTTTTCGTTTGCATCTCATTGCTGCCGCATGCATGACACTGTTTTGCCCAGACGGTCACCATTGTGGTGACTCGCTTCACACACATGGATGCTTTCTCGTTTTTTGAATCCTACACTTGCTATTTGCATGAATTATCATTCACTCTTGTTTGCACTCATATCACCATGCATCCAGACTTCTCATGTTTTTAGTCGCTCGTTAGTCGTTTTGGGCTGCCTTGGCCAGGACTGTGCCCTGCCCAGCTAGCACTGCACATTTCCGGAAGCGAAGGCTCTGCCTTCCCTCCAGAAATTGCACAAGTCTAGCCCAACAATGACCTCCAAACTTGCATTGTACAATTCTTGGAGGCAGTGTCCTACTAACCCAAAAAACTGCGTAGTGCAATTTGTTGGTTGCATGTCACTGCCAACTGAAATTGTGCATTTTGCAGTTTCAATTCTTAGCAGGTCAGGTTGGACTGTGCATTGCCTAGTTCTACTAGTTAGTCATCCTCCTAATAGCTCGGACTATGCCTTACATAGTTTTGGCCATCACTCTCCCGACCTCCCTGCAAAAATTGCACAACCTTCAGGATCAATCACACAGGTATGTTGCAAGTTAGTCCTCAAGTTTGTTTTGGTTTTTGACTGATATATTGCTTGCCATGCATGTTGCAATGTCTCTAGGCATGAAATTTGTTCATCTGTCTCTCAACAGCACAAGTACAATGGCCTTCTGGAGAGCAAAGTCAAAGGACACCATTGAGAGCCCAATAGGGTTTGCATCCAAGCAAGTGTCTATGAGCTTGCCTACCTATGAAGACATCAAGTTGTTTGTAGAAAAGGACATCAATATGATATGGCAGAAGCATTATAGCAAGCAGTAGGGGTTAGCGACTACATAAGGCAGCACACCTCCATGCAATGAATGCAATAGGAAGGTTGTTGATTCCACAAAAGAAGAACAAAGTTGCAAGCTCAAGCATATCCACTTGTGATGAAAGTAACTCTGGAGATTCACACTATAAGGTAACGGTGCAACATGAAGATTGCACGAAGGCAGAGAACGGAACAGAGAAGGAGTTACATGAGCTGAAGCAACAAATCAAGGAAGAACATGAGATACATAGATGAGAGAATGAGTTGTAGCAGGAATAGGTATAGCAGGGGGCACAACATGCAAAAACAGATGAAACTACGGCTGTACAAGTTATAGCTCCATCCCAATAGCTAGCACAAAGCAGATAAGGTGAGCAGTGTTGTTGATCACATGTAAGGGAATTCAGCAACATGCATGTCATTGTGAGCACACATGCGATCTCGCCCATTTGGCACACTCACCGAGGCAAAGATAAGAAGCAAGTCCAACTGGAGATGAACATGTATTTTGGCAAGTTGATGCGCATGGCCACCAACACATGCTTGGAGAGTAGTATAGACACTATGCATCAACATGTTTCCAATCCAGTCGCACCCAGGACGACCATGCACATGCTATCAGACGAGTTGGACAGAGGAGCCATATTAGTGCACCCAGATGCAATGAAGGCAAGAGTTGGCTTCAATGAGATGTCACCACTGACCACATGGACACCATCACAGATGACCAATATTGGCATCAGCTCACCACCTTCGACCATCACAAGGATGTCAAAGAGTTTGTCTCACCACAATGGTCTGAGTGTCAACGATGTCTTGCATGACTTTCTCAAGCCATTTTGTCTCACATGTGCACATGTGCATTGTAATGTAACGTCTTATCAAGTGGAAGTTCAAGTGTCGATAGTTGAATGTAACAGTCATAGAGTAGTTGAAGAATCATGAGGATAGATGAATGGTCACAAAGGGGAATGTCAAGGGTCATCCCACCCTTTGCTATAAATAGTCCCTCGTAACTCATTTTAAAGGCTTTTGGTTGGCCAAGATTCCGATAGGAGTATCTTAGAGAAAGCTTGGATAGTATTGTAACGAGCCTTGGCTTCTCCACTGCGCAAAGCTAGTACATCTCTTTGGAGGAGCAGGTAGTTGTGGTTGTAATATTCCACTATCAGAACTAGTGGTTGGACATGGATGTATTGTATGACTGGAGCTTACACTTCTTAATATAAAAGAGCCAACACATTTCATGCATATGTTGTATTATATTTTAACTATCTTGAGTACTCTAAATGATATATGTATCTATTTGCTTATGCATGTATGTGTAGCCCTTTCTATATATGTATGTGTGTATCTTTTTGAAATGTGTTGTTGGTTTAACCATCATTTTGGATTGCTAGCTAACTTGACTTCCATGTTGTGATGCATCTTTGCTTGTGTGTTCCCTTCTTAACTTCGTGCTATCACATGTTTCTAACAGGCACACTCACCTCACCCTCTGTGTGTTAGAACCTCTCATGCACCTTCCTTAACTCATTGCATATGTCACACCTTTGCTACCAACAGGGACATCTTATTTGCCTCTGTGCGAAACCGAGGTCAAGGCATTACCGTACAACCCACTCTTGCAAACAGTCTGAGGTCTAATTAGGACATCTTATTGGGGGGATTCACTGACATGTTGGCAGGTCCAATACCGTCAACATGTTTTTATGGCCCCATTACAACTATCCTCTCAAGGTCCCATACACAATGAAATAGACTATGAATTTCTAGGCAACCAGAAATCTTGAGCAATAATTCTACTTGTGGTTCGACTTAACCTTGGATTTCCATTCTTACTTTGTGCTTTGGGAACCAAATCAAATTACGTATTTATTCTAATTACTCATTCATATATTCAATATAATATAATAACATCTTTAAAAATAACAAAAATACATGTTTGCTCTAATTTATTACTTTTGGATTCATCACATTATGATTTTTTGTCGCCATTTCAGGCCAAAAAGTGTGGCTCACATCACAAAAGAATAAACTCAGATACATGTTTGTTATTCATATTTTCTTTAGCTAGGATTCTTGTTCGTGTGCTTAAAAAAAAAAAAGAGTTGAATGGAGTGGATAACAATTATCATCATCCTAAGAGACAAGCAATGAGGATGTACTCCAGCCTTTGGAATGTAGATGATTAGGCAACCAAAGGTGGCCTCATCAATGCATACTCGAGAATAGTCCCCTTTGTTACATCCTTCAGTAGATTAAGTGCTGCTATTTCTTCTACAAACTTCGTTGGAGACTAGGATTTTGGCTCCAATAAAGAGAAAAATATCCAATGGGTGTGAAACAACTATATGATCTACAATTATTATGCACAGACGTAGAGGTTCCTCATGGGGCTACCTACATAATTAAAATGATCATTCTTGACCCAACTCTATCATCTACTTGATGAATTCAAGATTCCCCGCCCTTCCACCATTGTTTCTTCCATATATTTTGTTCTATGACATTCGTTTTGTCACTGTTTTCTAGTGCATACATTATCACATGCAAAATTTGTAATAATCTAGAATATTGTTTATTTTGTTTTTGTATAATATCAATGCCTATAAGTTGATGGTGATATTGTTGTTCTTTGTGTCTATAACTAAAAATTGATTCACATGAATAATCCAAATTATCAAGCACCAAATCTTTTGAGCGAGTTAGTATATATCTATCTCCTTTTCCCTAAATTTTTGTATATTTTTCTAAGGTGGATAAGGCTTCTCTTCTTTGTGTCTGCAGTTAAAATTTTATTCCTTAGCAATTGTGTATCCTTAAAAAGCAATTAGCACAAAAATTTTGATAATCCAAAAAAAACACCACCTCTTCCCGATTCTTCTCGTGGGTGGATCAAATGTAGTCTCATATTTGCAATATGGAGTTCTCTTTTGTTCATTTGGATATATACAACCATATAGAGTGACTTACCTACTCTTATTATGTTAGGCACAACCTAGAGAGGTAATAAAATAAAACAACGTGGATTTAGTTATTAAGACGCAATGAGTGACGACTCATGACTAGATGAATCTATGATTAATATGATTAAACTTCAAGATAACACCTTCCATCTCCATCATCGGGGAGTAGAACAATAATACTACACACAACTAATACTACAAGAAAGAATGTTGGAATGTATTTCATGACTACATCTAACTGTTGTAACTAACTGACTATTATTCTTCGATTCAACGATATAAGGGGTTTTATGAAGGATGAATAGTATTCTTCCCTTTATAATAAAGGAAAATGAGTGAAAATTGATTATAAGTCTTGAGTTTTAAAATATAGCTCTTGCTTGCACACTAACATCTAGCTCCGTCTTCCACTTCCACATAGTGGTCTATTTGAAAATGGAAATTAGTGGTACCTATCAGAAATCGAGAAACCGTCAACTTTTCCCACCATCTTTACCACATATGGTCATGTCCAGATTCTAGTTTTGTCTCAAGCAAGAAACTTTGTTCTATATTTAAGTGTAACCACTAAACATCACTCTCACTCTAACCTGTCTAAATTCTCAATCTGTATTTCACTCTTTCTGCATTAATCCTTTCATGATACTTGTTTAAAGAACATACCTTGCCTCCAACAATTTAAAATGATGTAATTCAATGCACCACTTATCTGTCCAAACATTCAAACAAGTTGTTCGCAAAAAAAAAAAACTATCATACCCTTGAAGTGGGGGACTCTAGCAGTTGCACCATGAGGATTTCATAGCAACATGAGTTGATGTGTATGACAAGTGGGTAGCGGACATGTCTACAGGTACAAATTACATGAGCTGATGTGTTTAACAGGTGGAAACGTTTGTGGGTACAAATTACATGAGTTGATGTGTCTGACAGATGGACAATGGACACGTATGTGGTTAAAAACTACCAAATTCAATGGATGGGCATCACTTATTGAAGAATTTTGATGTTATGACATGGCTTAATAGTTGTGTCACTACTTTGCGTCATGAAGCATAATTCATTTTCACAAGACACAATGGGTTAGTCATTGTATGATTATTTCATTTATTGTATTGCGTGGAAGAATTTTATTGAAAATTTCATGTTGAATTAGGATAATAAGTAAGAGGGTTTAAGATTGTTAAAAAATACCCAAGCATGTAATCATTCATATGGTAGAATTTTCCATCCTCTTAAAAAATAATAATTTATTACGATTTAATTATTATTTATTTTATTAAAAAAATAATTATATTTACATTGAAGCCATTCTTTTAGGGGACATATGCCCATTGGCCTTCATCATTTGCCAAAGGCCACTCACAATTGGTCATTTGTCTTCTAATTTGGCCAACCTTTCGCTGTTAGCTTCCCATTGTGGCAAGGTCTCACAATATAAAGAAGGCATTCAATTGAATCTGCAATGAGATCGATGTCATTGCACAAAGTAGAGGTTCTTGCATGAAAGGTTCCATGTTTTCATGACCTAAGGCATGGCATGGTTGACCAATGCAATGGGGAAGTCTATAGATAAAGCCTCTAGAATTCATGCTAAGCAGAAGGGGGAAGAAAGTAAGGAAGACAAGTCCAAAGCTATATTAATGAATTTCAGAACAATAGATCATACACATGCCCATGCATCGAAGAAAGTATATGCTTCTTTTTTCGATAGCTTAATACCAATTACATCTAGGAACAAAAGTGTTCTCATAAGTTCATGAGTTGAAGAGTCATCAAAACAAAAGTGTTCTCATAAATTCATGAGTTGAAGAGTCATCAATATATTACCTCGTTGGCCTTACTAAACAACATTCTCTTTTACTCTTCTATTTGCATTCTTACCACTAACCACATTCACCCCTATAATTTGAACATTTAGTGAGGAAATTCGTAGAAGCCTATGCAAGATTATTTGAACATTTAATGAGGAAATTCGTAAAAGCCTATGCAAGATTGCCTTTATCTTTAAAGGTAATTGGGGCAATTCTTAATGAAAAAAAAAAAAAAAAATCTTACTGGGAACAGGAATACCATTTGATTAAACATGGAAGCATACTTCCTCATGAGATAAAAACAAAAACTTCAAATCCAAACTTTGAGTGGCGTCGAATACAAACTGGCGGACGGTGAGACGATACGATATTATGCGCGTTTTCGTGTAAAAAGCGGGGCCCTCCTTTCAGCGTTCGTCGGGGGCCAAACTGGCGGACGGTGAGACGATATGATATTATGCGCGTTTTCGTGTAAAAAGCGGGGCCCTCCTTTCAGCGTTCGTCGGGGGCCACGAGCGCGAAGCTTTTGGAGGAGGCCAGCAGAGCGAGCGAGCCAGAAGATGTGAAGATAAGGGCGAGGCCCCCCTCAATTATTGTTAACCGACAGAAAATTTCTATATAAACACACTCACCGGATGCCTTGTGGTTCACCAAGCTCCGGGGCAAGTGAGGCCTTTTCTCTATTGCCTACTAGTTTCCTTTTCCCTTTTTTGTCAGGTTCTCTCTTTTTCTCAGTCCTGGGTTTCTGAACTTTGCATATACTCCTTTATTATTATCATCTTCTTCGTCTCCTTGGCGTTGCTTTGCTTTGCTGCAGGGGAATGGCGTCTTTGACTGTTCATGGCCACGGTTTGAAGTCAGAGGCGGGAACAAGATCGCCAAAGTATATGAGCATCACTTTGTCGTCAGAAGATGTTGTGACGAGCGTTTCTTCTCCAAAATCGGAGCAGAAATCATGCCTCTGCTCTCCCACCACTCATGAGGGCTCCTTTCGTTGCCGCCTTCATAGATCGTCGTCTGGTTATTGGGGTAAGAAGCCCATCCCAACACCCAAGCCCACGCCCACGCCCGTGCCCGCGGATAATGGCGTGATACATCAGTCTGTAGAAGCTCAGTGAAATATAGCGGATGTGTTTTGTACTAGTAGGCTGATCTCTGATAACCCAACCTCTCTAAGTCCTTTTCAGGATGTTAATGTAAATATTGATAAAAACTATAATAGCAAGGGTATGCAATTAAAGATGGTGTTGTCAAAATGGAAAATTTGGTTAGAATTTTCTAAAGATGGTGTTGTCTAATGGAGATTTTGGTTGGAATTTTCTAAATATATTATATTTACGTTTACAGTAATTCTGGGCAGATCGATTTTGAAGGGGATCACATCTCTTTGGTTTATGTACTGACTTGACCTTAAAGGTTTTAAGGTAGAATCGACCCTGTGACCTCTTGTATGGCGAGGCACTAATTTGAGCACTTAAACTAACCCTAGAGCTATCTTTTTAGAGTTTTTAATTAGAACTTTTTGAAATTTTATTAACCAAATTTTAATTTTTGTTATTTATAATAAATTTTTGATTACATGTATAAATTTAATACAAAAAACACTCGAAACACTTTAATCATAAATATTATAAAATATTTATAATTCAAACTTATAATTCACATATTTTTTTGCGTCAAATTCTAAAATATACCAAAAAATAGCCCTCCCAATCATAAAACAAATAAACTAAATCGTTATATACCTACATCAACCCTCCATCACCATTTAATCTTTACATCAACCCATCACAATTTAATCTTTATAGAGCCATCAACCCATCAACATTTAATTAATTTAAATAATTTTTTGCTAAATTCTAAACAAATTAAACTAAAAAAATATACACCTACATCAACCCACCTCCCGGTCACCATTTAATGTATATAGATATTACTTTCAGAGTGCTTTCATTGGAAATACAAATATCGTTGATATTATTACGTCTTCTTCAGCGTTTGTCAACCTAAAGCTATCGATCTGGTCCCTTGCAGTTCGCCAAAATTGATGCATTCTTTTATCTACAACATCTTCATTGCAACATCCTCTGTACTCATTTCCTCTGGACTTAGTGTAATTGCTTTATGTTTTTGTCATTTTAATTGAAATAGGTGACATGTCAATTTTTAGAAGTTATTTTTCCTTAAAAAAATTATTTTGATTAGGATTTATGATATGTGATTTTCCCAAAACACTTTTTCTAGATTTTTGTTTATTTATTTATTATTATAAAAATAATAATTTATAAAAATTATTTTAATTTTTTAATAATAATATAAACTAAAATTTACTATTTTCCATATCCAAATAAATATAATCAAAATTAATTATAAAAAGAAGGCAAGCACTTTTTCTTTGACATTTTCAGAATCATCCCTGATTTATGGTATTGGTCAAAATCAAAATTCCTACTGGAATTTCTGAAAATAAGAATTTTTTTCCGAGAAATTCAAAATACAAGGTATATTTGCAACTTTCTAGACTCTAAAATACAGGTATATTGGCAACCTTTGAGATTTTATGTTATACTTTTCTTTTGAAAAAAGACACCTATTTATTAAAAATAGTCATTTACATTGTATTACATCCATCCTTCAAAACCACAACAAACAAAATTGGTATGCCACAAGATGCTAACAGCCAAAGAGGGCAATCACATCCATCCCTAGAGACAGTCCAAAAACGAGAATACCAAGTGATCAAAGAGGACAGAAAGTAGCAAAAATTCACGTAAACAATTGGACGAAAAAAGTGTGACCTGAGCTAGGGCACCTATTAGCATTATGGCACAAGTTTGGAGCTATGGCACAGATGTTGTCCTTGATGGAAACTCTCTTTGGTAACAGATTTCAGTTTAGGCACCCAGAAAGAAGAAAAAGACATATACGCAGGTTCATCTAGACAAAGACGTGTATACGCACGGGTTATATGTTGAAAAAGCGCGTATATGTTGGGGATCATACTTTTGGTCCATGGTAGTTAGTCCTTGGGATTTGAACCTATGTTTTGGACCATGACGTCTCGTTAGATGTGTTGATCCCTAGTTTCGGTTCATGGTATTGAAATTTTATGGTTTTGGACCATGGTATTGAGGAAGGCCTAAGACTATAAAAGAGGAAGGAGATCATGTGGCAAAGGATCATCTGTATTATCATTGAATATCTGATAAAATGCTAGAGCAGGTATATTGGTAATTGGGTTGTGATGCAGATCTAGATCTGAATGAAGGAGGAACCATAGCGCAAAAGAAGGATAAGATCTATTCATGGGTCATAATCTTTAAGCTTAAATGATAGTATCTTTAAATGATTTTGATATGCTAGATGTGGCGCTTGCTTGATCTATAAGTCTGATAATCTGGGTTAATTAGTGATTGAATATCTGAAAGAGTGAATTATCCTTTATAGATCTGTACGCAGGTTCAGGGAAGTGAAGGCGTGTATACACGCAGGTTCGGTGAAGTCACAACGCATATACGCAGGTTGTTTCATACGCAAAAGCGTATGCACGCATGTTTCAGGCTGATAAAGTAGCGTATATGTTCTAATCTGTGATCTTGCTGCTTCTCTTCACTACAGTTGCGTTCTGGGTTCTGTTTTGGTGTGTGGTCACTGGTACTGTGTATTGGGTACAGCTGTCAGAGAGATATCTACTTGATTCAGATCTAATTAGTGAAAGGTGATTGGTTGATGAAGAAATTCTTGATGATTGATTAATGTTCATGGATCCAGTCTGAAAATTTATGAAACATGGTCCCTGGAAGAAAGAGAAGGCTCTAGCCTTCTGTAGGCCAGCACCTACGTACTAGTATCTGGGCTAGTGCAAGAGCTAAAGGGGGTTGTAGCTCCCTTCCAGGAGAAGCTGGAAAACGAGAGAGAGTTGTAGCTCTCTGCAGGTTGCAGCCTGCGTACTGGTAAAGGACTGCACCAGTACATTGTAAACAGAAGTTTCTAATTAAAGAAAGATAGAGATGAATTGCAGCAAGTGGTTTTCACCCACATTGGGTTTCCACCTTATATCTTGTGCTCTTGTGTGTGATTGTCTTTCTACTCTATTTTACTATCTCTGGTTACTAGTTATTTGATTCTGCATCTCAGATTAACAATCACCTTCAGAAAGTTAAAGTAAATTATAAGATTGCTTTGTATACGCGGTTTTACTTCTGAATAGTTGCATATATACGCGGGTTTTATTAACTGAAGTAGCGTATACGATTTGGTTTTAGGAAAAGAATATTTGACCTGATAATACTGATTCACCCCCCCTCTCAGTATTATTTCCAACAATTGGTATCAGAGCAGGGCCTTTTGAAGAAGCTTGATCGCTTGAAGGAAGATCTTTCATCATGAGCAACTACGAGAGGGAAGCATCAATCAGGCCACCGGTTTTTGATGGGACAATCTTCGTATACTGGAAGGTAAGAGTTACTGCCTATCTTCAATCTCTGGGTACTGAAGTCTGGGATATCATAGATACAGGGTATACTTTTCCAGCATCAACTCCCACAGATCCGGCTGAGAAGAAGAAATATGAAACGAATGCAAAGGCGGTCAATACTTTATTGGGATGTCTATCACAATCTGAATTTGTCAAAGTCATGCAGTATAAATCTGCTAAGGAAATATGGGACAAGATTGTTCTGAGCTATGAAGGAGATGATCAGGTAAAACGAGCAAAACTTCAAACCTTCAGAATTCAGTATGAAAATCTCAGAATGTACAATGATGAAAGTGTGGTTAACTATTTTCTTCGTGTAGATGAGATTGTTAATTGTATGAAAAATTTGAGTGAAGAATTAAAGGAAGCTGTTGTAGTTGAAAAAGTTCTAAGATCTTTGTCCCCTAGGTTTGAATCTAAAGTTTCTGCAATAGAAGAAAAGGAGAATCTTCAAAACCTTAAAATGTCACAACTGCACGGAATTCTAACTGCTTATGAGATGAGGAAAGGAGGACCATCAGATAGGAGAGAAGCTGCCCTCAAAGCATCTGGCAAAGGAGACTACTATGAGTCCGTACACATATCAGATGAAGAAGAAGAATCAAATTTTGTCAAAAATCCTCAACGGGGCACTGGACGATTCCGAGGTAAGTTACCATTCAAATGTTTTGCTTGTGGAAAAGTAGGACACTATGCTGCCAAATGTCCTCACAAGGATAAGATTAACAAGGGGAAGGAGCCTGTTAGAAGGTACAAGAAACAAAATGCAAATAAGAAAATCTATTACACTCATGAAGATAGTGATGGACTATCAAATAGCGATGAAGATGAACGAGGTAATCACTATAAACTTTTAATGGCTTTTGAAGATGAGGATTACATGGATGCTATAGATATGGATGGCTTTTATGAAGAAATTTCTAGACTCAAAAGATGTTTAGAAGAAAGGAATAAGATCATTGATACTCTACAAACTCAACTTGATGAAAAAGAAAAATCTCTTGAGAAGTTAGAATGTGAATTGTTGGCCTTAGAAAAGAAATTGAGAAAACAAAGGCCCTTAATCTTAAATTTGTTAAAGGATCTGAAACTCTGGATGAGATTATCAATGTGCAGCATTCCCCTCTAATCAAGACAGGTCCGGGGTATAATGGAGAAGCATCTCAAGCTTCCACCTCTAAAACTTATCTTGATGTAGCAAGAAGGAGTGAGCAAAGGCCTAATAGAAATCAGCAGGTAAATCAGGGACAGTCTTCCTCAAGGACGAACAAAGATTATCAAGAAAATCGGGGGCATACTATCTTAAGGACAAACAGAAGCTACAACCAGCCACAGGTAAATTCTTCCCAATTTTCTTCAAGAATGGATGGTAGTAGAAATTACAATCGGTTGGATGATAGTCGAAGAAAGTTATTCAATGGCCAATGTTTCTCTTGCCATAACTTTGGCCACAAAGCAGCTCAATGTGTTGCCTATAAGACAATCATGACTAGAGAGCTAAAAAACAAAGAAGTATGCCTACAATCACGAAGAGGACCTATAACAACTTCTCGGCCCTGAAAGTGAAATTGAATGTTCAATAATAATAATTTTGGTCATGAGATTCTAAATGCAGGAGCAAGGTTTTGGAAGACAACTCAGAAAGGAACAAACCTCAAAATGCAAAACATGGAGAATGAAGGAACCACAACCAGAAAGATGTGGGATAGCTTTATATGCGGAGGACAGGAAAATCAATGGTACATCGACAGCGGATGTTCGAAGCATATGACAAGTGATAAAGAAAAACTTGAATCATATACTGATTTAGAAAAAGGAAAGAAAGTTTCTTTTGGAAATGATACTCCAGCAACCATAAAAGGAAAAGGCATTGCTCAGTTGAAAGAGGATGTCAAAGCTGGAAATGTTCTATATGTTGATGGTTTGAAACATAATCTATTGAGTGTCAGTCAGATGTGCGATAATGCAACCGAGGTGATATTTTGATCAGATGGGTGTAGTGTTCGTGATTTTGATATAGGAGAAACAATTATCAAAGGCAAAAGAACTCCAAATAATCTATACATATTTGAAGAAGGAGAACAACAATGTTACTTGAGCAAGAATGATGAACATTGGTTATGGCACCGGAGGTTGGGGCATCTAAGCTTTTCACAAATAAGGAAAGCATGCAAGTATCAGGCAGTTCGTGGTCTTCCAGACATCAAAATTCCAGACAAAGCCATATGCAAATCATGTCATTTTGGGAAGCAAACCAGAACTAACTTCCCTGAGAAGGAGGGATCAGCCAGCAGGCCTCTTGAGCTAGTTCATACAGATGTATGTGGCCCATTCAGGAAAAGGTCACCACGAGGAGAAGAATACCTTATATTATTCATCGATGACTTCTCTAGGATGGTTTGGTTGGGACTTATGAAGCACAAGGATGAAGCATTCGAAAAATTCCAATCCTTCAAAGCCTTGGTCGAAAATGAATCAGATTACAAAATTAAGTGCCTCAGGTCCGACAGAGGTGGGGAGTTTACCTCAAATGAATTTTTTGATTTCTGTGAAGAGCATGGAATAAGAAGGGAATTATCTACAGCTAGAACTCCTCAGCAAAATGGAGTGGCGGAAAGAATGAACAGGACAATCCAACAAATGGCTCGTGCTATGTTTGATGAGTCTGGAACTCCCGCAACCTTCTGGGGTGAAGCTGCATATGCTGCGGTGGTTATACTCAACAAAACAAATGTCCGAGTAAACAGCACTCAAACTCCGCATGAGCTCTGGTATGGTGAGACTCCTTTGGTAAAACATTTCAAAATTTTTGGGAGCAAATGCTATATCAAGAATACTGATGAACATCTTGCAAACTTGAACCTAGAGCAGATGAAGGTATTCTCCTTGGATATTCCCCCTATAGCAAAGCATATAAGTGTTATAACAAAAGACTCGGAAGAATTGTTGACAGCATTGATGTAGTGGTTGATGAAAAATGATACATCCTTAGACAAGTAAATCATGAAGATATCGAAGAGGATGAAGACTACCCTCAAAATCAGACTGATGGTGAAGAAGAAACCCATGAGGAGCCAGAAGAACAGATAAGGGTAGAAGAGAAGACTCCATCTAGGTATGTTCAGAAGAATCATCCTGAATCTCAGATTTTGGGCAGAAGGAAGCAGGTGTACAAACTAGAAGAACAATTGCAGAAGCCTCAAGCTACTTGGCATTGCTTTCTTCCACTGAGCCACAAAATGTAAAAGAGGCATGCAAAGATGAATGCTGAGTCAAGGCAATGGATGAAGAAATTGAGAAAATTGAAAAGAACAACACTTGGGAGTTGGTTCCTAGAACAGAAGATAAGAATGTCATAGGGACAAAATGGATCTTCAAGAACAAGTTGAATGAAAATGGGGATGTTATTAGAAACAAGGCCAGACAGACTTGTTTGTAAAGGGTATGCTCAACAAGAAGGGATAGACTTTGAAGAAACTTTTTCTCCTGTTGCTAAACTTGAGGCCATCTGAATGTTCCTTGCTCTCTCAAGCTTTCAGAATTTCAAAGCTTTTCAAATGGACGTGAAATCTGCCTTTCTGAATGGGGACTTAGAAGAAGAAGTATACATTGAGCAACCAGATGGGTTCATCCTTGGGAACGATCCAAATCTTGTATGCAGCCTGAAAAAGGCTATCTATGGTCTTAAACAAGCTCCAAGAGCTTGGTACTACTGATTGGACAAATATCTTCATCAACAAGGTTTTTCAAAAGGATCAACAGATAGCAATCTTTATTTAAAAATTGAAAAT
>APFE031120676.1:0-17864 GCA_000404065.3 Pinus taeda | reverse complement strand
GGCCAATCCGAAGGAGACTCATCTTCAGGCAGTGAAGAGAATTTTCAAATATCTTCAAGGGACTCAAAATTATGGCTTATGGTATCCTAGAGATACAGATCTTACACTTCATGCTTATACAGATGCAGATTGGGCTGGAAGCGTGGATGACAGGAAGAGCACAAGTGGTGGTGCGTTTTTTATGGGTTCCAGATTAGTATCTTGGTTCAGAAAGAAATAGAGTTCGATTGCTTTGTCTACAGCTGAAGCGGAATATGTTGCTACTGCATCTTGTTGCACTCAACTCCTTTGGATGATGCAGACCTTGCAGGATTTTCAAATCACTTGTACACCACCTATCTCCATCTTATGTGACAATACAAGTGCAATCAGCATTTCAAAGAACCCAGTCATGCATTCAAAGACCAAGCACATACCGATCAAGTATCACTTTCTCCGAGAACAAGTATTGGAACAAAAGGTTAAATTGGAGTATGTTCATTCTAAGGAACAAGTAGTTGATATTCTCACCAAACCACTGCCTAGGGAAACTTTTGAATATCTCAGACAGAAGCTGGGAGTAGTTGATGTATCATCTTGATGTTAAATCTTGTCTGTTTCAGAGAAAAATGGGTGTACGCGTGTTGGATGAGGAGGATCCGCGTACATACGCCGGTTTGTGCAGAGAAAGTCGCGTATATGGAGGCTTGGTGGATATCAGAAGGAGCAGGCTCTGGTTGAAGATATTCTGATGTGGGTCTGATAGAGACCATCTGGCACAGGTTCAGGGGGAGCAGATAATCTTCTAATAATGCATTGTTGGCATTATCTTAGAAGCTTTTGATTATGGTTCATAACTGTTGTTGATTTCAAGTGGAACAAAGGCAGAGGGAGAACATAAGGAAATCTTGGTTGTTGATCTGAACGGTGTTTGACAGTTGCTGCTACTATCAGTTGTTGGTGACTTTCATAAGTCATATATTTCGTCTCTATGTCATGTATCTCTTTCTTATATGGTGTCAAGGTCATGTAACGGCCTATATTGGTTTCCCCACTATGCCTGGGATGAAGATGTAATGTATTTGGTCATCATATGTAAATTTCTGATGTATTCCCACTTGGTTGGGTGCACGATCCCCACTTGGTTGGGTGATGGATGTATGTATTGAGTCTTTTGGTGATAGGAAGGTCTTTTATGATGCATAAGTCTTTCAGCATGTACTCAGGGGGAGCACAACCCTTTTGCCCTTGATGCTAAAGGGGGAGAATGATCTTGAGGATCTTGGTGTTGCCATAAAGTCCAAAGGGGGAAATTGTTGGCATTATGGCACAGGTTTGGAGCTATGGCATAGGTGTTGTCTTTGATGGCAACTCTCTTTTGTAACAGATTTCAGTTCAGGCACTCAGAAAGAAGAAAAAGACAAATGCGCAGATTCATCTAGACAAAAACGCGTATACACGCAGGTTATACGTTGAAAAAGCGCGTATATGTTGGGGATCATACTTTTGGTCCATGGTAGTTAGTCCTTGGGATTTGAACCTATGTTTTGGACCATGACGTCTCGTCAGATGTGTTGATCCCTAGTTTCGGTTCATGGTATTGAAATGTTATGGTTTTGGACCATGGTATTGAGGAAGGCCTAAGACTATAAAAGAGGAAGGAGATCATGTGGCAAAGGATTATCTGTATTATCATTGAATCTCTGATAAAGTGCTAGAGCGGGTATATTGGTAATTGGGTTGTGATGCAGATCTAGATCTGAATGAAGGAGGAACCATAGCGCAAAAGAAGGATAAGATCTATTCATGGGTCATAATCTTTAAGCTTAAATGATAGCATCTTTAAATGATTTTGATCTGCTAGATGTGGCGCTTGCTTGATCTATAAGTCTGATAATTTGGGTTAATTAGTGATTGAATATCTGAAAGAGTGAATTATCCTTTATAGATCTGTACGCAGGTTCAGGGAAGTGAAGGCGTGTATACACGCAGGTTCGGTGAAGTCACAACGTGTATACGCAGGTTGTTTCATACGCAGAAGCGTATGCACGCATGTTTCAGGCTGATAAAGTAGCGTATATGTTCTAATATGTGATCTTGCTGCTTCTGTTCACTACTGCTGTGTTCTGGGTTCTGTTTTGGTGTGTGGTTATTGGTACTGTGTATTGGGTACAACTGTCATAGAGATATCTACTTGA
Organism: Pinus taeda; assembly: GCA_000404065.3. Classification (NCBI taxonomy): domain Eukaryota; kingdom Viridiplantae; phylum Streptophyta; class Pinopsida; order Pinales; family Pinaceae; genus Pinus; species Pinus taeda. The sequence continues at coordinate 15,687 of APFE031120676.1, read as the reverse complement.
TTCAGATCTAATTGGTGAAAGGTGATTGGTTGATGAAGAAATTCTTGATGATTGATTAATGTTCATGGATCCAGTCTGAAAATTTATGAAACGTGGTCCCTGGAAGAAAGAGAAGGTTGTAGCCTTATGTAGGCCCACACCTACATACTAGTATCTTGGCTAGTGCAAGAGCCAAAGGGGGTTGTAGCTCCCTTCCAGGAGAAGCTGGAAAACGAGAGAGAGTTGTAGCTCTCTGCAGGTTGCAGCCTGCGTACTGGTAAAGGATTACACCAGTACATTATAAACAGAAGTTTCTAATTAAAGAAAGATAGAGATGAATTGCAGCAGGTGGTTTTCACCCACATTGGGTTTCCACCTTATATCTTGTGCTCTTGTGTGTGATTGTCTTTCTACTCTATTTTACTGTCTCTGGTTACTGGTTATTTGATTCTGCATCTCAAATTAACAATCACCTTCAAAAAGTTAAAGTAAATTATAAGATTGCTTTGTATACGCGGTTTTACTTCTGAATAGTTACGTATATACGCGGGTTTTATTAACTGAAGTAGCGTATACAATTTGGTTTTAGGAAAAGAATATTTGACCTGATAATGCTGATTCAACACCCCCCCCCCCCCCCCTCAGTATTATTTCCAACAACACCATGCTTATACTTCAAAATAACCTGCTCCACTAACAGTTTTGTGAACCTTCTGCAATTTGATTTTTGCTCTCCGTAAAAATACTGGAAGGAAATGTCTCTATCTAGTTTCACATAAACAACTTTTAATTCCTTTGGCCTGGAAGTTTCACCTAAACAATTTTTAATTTCAATATTGGGATTTGAAAACTAGTTGTTTTTAATGTGATTTTTGGATTTTTTGGTGTTAGAATCGGGGGAAAAATTGAGTTGAAATCTTGATTTGTCCAGAAAATGAATGACTTAGGCTGGTTGGAAAAGTTTTGAGAGAATATTTTTTATGTGATTTTTACCTAAAGATGTTGTTATAAATCTTGATTTGTGTTATCTAAATTGGTTTTTTACTATATATATGGATTCAACACCCTGAAAAACCTTTAAAACTCTTTGATTATGTAGGGGTTACCCTTTAATAAATTCTTCCGAATCTTAGAGAAACTAAATGAGAAAAACCCATAAAAAAAACTTAAAAGGTTTTACTAAAGACAAATGGATTTGAGAATCTTACATTTCAAACTAAATGAGAAAAACCCATAAAAAAAAAAAACTTCAAAAAGGTCTTACTAAAGACAAATAGATTTGAGAATCTTGCATTTCAAACTAAATGAGAAAAACCCTTAAAAAAAACTTCAAAAGGTCTTACTAAAGACAAATGGATTTGAGAATCTTACATTTCAAGTATAGTTGCCTCGATAAAAGTGCCATATATCCCAAAAAATGCCAAAATTTAATTGCCAATTTTTTTTGAAAATTCTGACTGTGGCAGTGTTAATATTTTTTATGATATAAATAAATTCAGCATTATCAAAAACCTAAAACACAGAATATCCCAAACTTTACCTTACCTGAATTTTTTTTACAAAATATAATTTTATATAATTTCTTGATTGGTTGTTTAAAGTATATTTTTCCACGCCTTGTCCCTTCTAGTTGCTGCTTTTCGCGAGGAAATATTCACACTCTTGTTAATTTCTCGAATTTAGTTTTGAAAACAGATTTTTTTTGGTTTTCAATTGCTGTTTATGTGGGTGACAGTAAAAATTCAGTCAAATCTATGCACAAGCCGTATTGATTGAAAACTTCGTCATGGATTTTCCTTTTGAGTTTTAAATCAAATCTGTAGAGCCGTCCACGGACGAACCTTGTTATAGAAATTTGATATATGGATTGTCCTTTTTACAGCATTTCGTTTTTATGGATATTTTATTTTTAAAGCATGAGAACAGTTACCATATTTAGGGTTAGGGTTGTTGGTTTATTTATTATTATACAAATTTAAGATTTAAAGCAGAAATACAGTTCACGGAGGTGTATGTATTTTACCTATTCAAATGTGAACATTTTATCAGGCAGTAGAGGATTTATAATTACAACTAAAAATCTAATCTAAAATTATTTTAGATTAGTCACTGGACCAATAATCTATAGTGACAACTAAATCTATTTTTATAATTACAACTAAAAATCTAATCTTAAATTATTTTAGATTAGGCACTGGACCAATAATCTATAGTGACAACTAAATCAAAAATAGATTTGGTATAAGTAATTTTGACCTGTTAATTTCTTTAAAAGGAAAAAGATTAAGCTTTTAAACCTGGATCTTTGTGAACTAGAGCTATAGAAGTAAAATGCTCAATGCCCAGAGGAAGAATGAGTTTAAGAAAATTGTCATAATCTTGAACCGTAATTTTTATGAACTACGAACTATAGAAGTAAAATGATCAATGTCGGGAAGAAGAATGAGTTTAATTTTCAATGCTGGGAGGAAGAATGAGTTTGTAAGAAAATTGGCATACTACAAACTATAGAAGTAAAATGTTCAAGGAGGAAGAATGAGTTTACTGTTCAATACCGGGGAGGAAGAATGAGTTTAAGAAAATTGTACTTTGGGAATATATGAACTTAATTAGATTGCAAATTTGAAATATTTTTAAAATTTAAGAAATGGAAGATAAATAAAATAATTAATTTTTCTTTTATCAATCATATTTTTGAAATATTCCCAAAATCTAAGATTGAGATAAGAATAGCCATCCAAATTTCCATATGTGGTCAAATTGCCATGATTAAAAGAGAACTGGATTTGAAGAAGAATAAAAAACACTAAAATCCCTAATAACTTTCCTACATCTGAATTCTAATTCTAAATTTTCATGTTTAGGTGAGGAAAGGGTTCGGAGAAGCGTTGAAACACAAAACTCCCTTTAAAGTCTTTGAGACTTGGTACTTCAATTTTCTTTCCAAAAACAAAACAACATAGCTGAAAACATTACTCATAGGAAGAGTATCCATATGTTGAAAACACACATCGAAGACCTTCGAACTTCAAACTCTAAGGAGCTGTGCAACATCTTAGTAAATATTTGAGATATTTTCAGGTTTTCCAAGGGCATTCTGTAGGGTTTGATGTCAAGACCTACTTATAAGTGGTATAAGTTGCACTCTATAGGTTTTAACATAGGATCTCTAAAAAAAACTCTGTATATTTCCTTTAATTTGTGCATTGAATTTTGCTTGAAATCTACAATAATCCTATCTCTGAAATCTATCTCAGTGACCTCAATAAAATCTCATTCTAAAGGACTTGATGTTGAGAGTGATCCCTTAACCTAATTGTAGTTCCCCAGACATCATCTAATTAATTCGTAGCATACCACAACTTCCCATACCATCTCTATTGTCTATCAAATACTTTATCATCTATCAACAAGCCCTTACTTTTGGATCAAAACACACTTAATAATCTTGATTGGAGGAAGAATGTTTCATCGCGCAAGAAGAAGGGTATTAAATATAAGAAAATTGTCATATACTGGCGTGGAGTATGTGATTTTATGAATTTGTAGAGGAGGCTCTTTATCCTTCGTTTGACCCTAGTTCCTCCAATGGTATTATGATCACGAATGACTCTTTTGATATGTATGACCTTAGAGGCGATTGTCCAACTTACATGCTGGCAAGGCGAAGATTATATCAATCAACATCTGAGGCTTAGGATCTGCCTCAAAAAGAAGGTCCCTGCACAACATTATATTCACAAATAAGATGTCGGTTGTTCTCTTATAGGAAACTATGTCAGAAAAGGTATGTGCCAGGGATATGCTCTTCAAAATATTCCCTTCATGGTTGGTCTGCGCTACAAGTCCATCTGGGAAATCTGGGGCCTTAGCGGCCATGTGGAACCCCAATATTTTCCAATTCAAAGCATACAATTCTAGGGTTGGGATCATTTTGATTGGATACTCTAGGGATACAGGTTCCAGGATTCATATTATCAATACATATGCTCCATACACCAATCGAAGGCATTATCGGGAGAATTTGGATTGATGTGGTCTCCTGGAGATGCATAACCTCATTTTGGCTAGGGATATAAATCTTACATAGGAAGAAGGGGGAATTTGGGATGAAAAATAACTCTGATCTACTTGCAGATTTTTTCAAATAACTCTTTGCACACAATATCCTTAAGGATATTCACCCTACTTGGAGGAACGAACGAACTGGTGTAGATGGAATAACAAAGAGACTTTACCGCCTTCTTGTCAATCTATCAATATATGAAGGTTGGAAAGAGTTAAAATCAATGTCTCTCTTTATAAACATCTCTAACCATAAAGCCATAGTCCTGGAGTGGAATGGGGAATCTGAGACAAAGGCCATCCCATTTAAATTCAATCACATGTGGCTCATATAAAATGATTTTGCAGATTTGGTTAAAAATTCTTGGTCCTATCCTTTAGAGTATTACCAAGAACATTACATGGAGGAATTAACTTTTAAGCTGAAAAGACTAAAATTTGTGGTTAGACAATGGATTATGAAGAGGAAATCAGAACATAACAGGAAGTTGGCCCTTAATGATCACGCAATTGTAGAAATGATTGATAGTAAAAACCCAATTGTTTTGAAGAGTATACAAAAAGAGTGATCATTGAACCATCTGCAAAAAGAGAGATTATTAAAACTACAAGATCATAGTAGCTTGGGTTGTTGGTAGTGATCAAAACACTTGTTATTTTCATAGGGTGGCCTCGAAATGAAAATAATCAAATTCTATTTGGAGCATCAGAGAATCAGAATAATATTCTCACACCACAATAAGACATCTGGAGGGAGGTTGAGCGCTATTTTAAAATCCTATACTCTGCCTCATAGTTGGATAATGTGGAAGCACAAATGTAGATTGCAAATTGCTTCCCATGTATGGTGGATTCTGATGCTACTAGTATATTGGAAGCTCCAATCACGTCAAAGGAATTATTTGTGGTTATGAAATCCATGGGGAAAGACAAAAGTCCAAGTCCTAGCCCTAATGGATCGAAAATTGAATTTTTCATTCACTTTTTTGAATTTATGGAATTTGTTCTAGTATAAATGGCGAAAGAATCACGAAGGACAGACCATATATCAGGTGCATTCAATTGTACTTCCATCTCTTTGATCCCTAAATCTAAAAACACTTCTCCTTTCAAATACTTCAGACCTATATCATTGTCTAATTTATTCTATAAAATTATTTCCAAATTATTATCTAACAAATTGAAAAAGATTATTTCTACTCACAATTCTCTTGAGCAGTTTGGATTCCTTCCAAATAGAAAGATACTTAATGGAGTTGTGATTACACAAGAATGCATCCACTCAATCAAATCCCAGAATATGGGTGCGTGCCTCATGAAAATAGATTTGATCAAATCTTATGATATAATTGACTGGGATCTACTGCGATTGATTCTTCACAAGATAGGCCTAGAGAGATAGTATTATGCATGGATTATGTCTTGTGTATCATCTGCAAACTTGGTTATTTTGATTAATGGAAAATCGAGAATTTTCTTTAATATATCCTGAGGCCTACACCAAGGATGTGTGCTCTCTCCTCTTCTATTCATCTTGGTTGTAGACAAGTTGAGTAGGAGAATCAATGAAGTAGTGACAAATGGTTTGATCGAGGGCTGCAAGGTGTTTATATGCATAAGATCCACCCATCTCATATTCACAGACAATATTCTTTCTCTTGGATGTGCCCAAATTCAGGAATGACATGATTTTCATCACATTTTGTGTATTTTTGGTAAAGCCTCGAGTCTTTTCATGAATTGTGACCAATCTGAACTGATATATGACAAGGTGGATGTGAAGGCTACTAAGGCGATTACCAATATTTTTAGTGTCAAATATCTATCTCTCGCAGATCGATTCAAGTATTTGGGTTTCAATCTAAAACCAAACAGAGATCGGATCCACAATTGGGATTGGCTTATTGATAAGTTGAAGCACAAATTGGGTATGTGGGAACATAAATGGATTTCATTAGGAGGTTGACTTGTGATGGTTAAAGCAATCTTATAAGGCATCTCATTTTATTGGATGCTCATATTCCACCTACCAAAGGTTATCATCCACAAAATTGATGTCATTATTGCTAATTTCATATGGAGCAATGTTGGAAAAGGGAAAAAATTTCATCTGTCCAACCTAAAATATATTACTAGGGACGTGGATGATGGGGGATGGGGCATCCATGATTCACAGATCTTCAATCCTGCCCTTATCACAAAAAATATCTAGAGGGATCTTGCAGGTGATGACATATGGTATCAGATTATTAAAGAAAAATATTTTTATAACTCTAATTGGGAAGTTCTGTTCGCTCTGGTGCTCCTAACAGAAAGTAAAATTCCTTCATTTGGAAAATTTTGATGAAGGCTAAAATCTGGTTATATGCTATCTTGAGGTGGGAAGTTGGTAGGGAAGACAGGGTCGTTGTTGGCCTTGATGCTATAAAATATATGACCAAGGGAAATCTCCTCTCGGTAAATGTATTACAATTTTTCCATGAATCGAGAATATTCTATTTGGTACATATTGCCCCTAACGCATATTCTTCCCTTTCCTGTCCCTCATGACCTATTTCTTGGACCTTCACCTTCCATCTTGGCTGGAAGTGTAATGGGAACATTATAGGCTCAATCTATGTCAAGAAGGGGTTGTTTTGACTAACATATTGGATCATATTGAATGGGGTGGCAAGGAGATTAATGGAGGAATATTGATCAAAGAGGTATACTCTTAGATCTCTCTAAAGCAGGGTTCAACTTCCCAACCGTTATGGTTGTCTAATGTGTGGATCTGGGAGGCTCCCCTTAAACTCAAATATTCTAGTTGGATGGTGTATATGAACAAAATTTTAACATGGGAGAGCCTCTCTAAAAAAGGATTCCGGGGTCCCAAGATTTACTCGATGTGTGGGAAGGTTGAGGAGGATGTCTTACACCTCTTCCTAATCTTTCCTTCTTCTTTTTTTTTCTTTTCTGAGGACCAACAAGAGGTCTCCCTTTACTTTAAACTGAGTTTATCGGTCGTTAGATCCTCTATTAGTGACTGTCTATCTATATGGTTTGAGCAATAGTAGGAGTATGGTTCGCTTCCATTGTATATCCTCTGGGGAATTTGGAGGAAAATAAATGCATGTAATTCCCAAGAATCAGTTTCATATGTGCATCTTACCTTCATTAGAATTTAGGCCTACTTTTCAGAAATAGGCCCCTGATACCCCAAACCAATTTAAGAACCTATTTTAGGCATGACATTGGGATTTCTTCCCTTGTTTCATTTTTTGATGGAGCTTCATAGGAAGGTTAGTGTGGTTGTGGAGTGCTTAATGTCCTTGATCGAGGGTTTTCCTACCATTTCTCTTGGTTCAATGGGGTTGGTTCTAATTGTAGAGTGGAATTGTTGGCATTGTGGGGTACTCTCCGATGTGCTTCTTGGTTGGACATTGAGGAAGTTGGCATCTATGGGGACTCGCAAATTGTTCTCAATTCTGCCAAGGGAATTTCTTCCTTTTTTCCTCCTTAGATTCACCATTGGATGTTGCTTATTCGTGATCTGAAGATGTCCTTCAGGAGAATTTCCTTCTTACACATTTACCATGAGCAAAATTCAGTGGTAGACCTCCTATCCAAGCCTAGATGATCTTTGTCGTTCATTATAATTTATTCATTAATGATTCTATGAGCCATGTTGAGTTTTTTTTCCCTCTAATTGGGGGAATCTAAGATTTCTATTTTTTTTCCTTTTCTTGTATGACTATATTATGTAGTATGTGGATTTGTCTGTCAGCTTTCTTTCATGGTCCTATGTTTTTATTTTATCAGGCTGCTCAACTATTTCAAACTGTTGTATCTTAATGGTGATCACAGGGTTCTCTGATCCCTAGTATATATAAGTAATCTATGCTAATGAAATGTTTGTTTCTTAATAAAAATGCAGTTGTTTTTTCCTTTGTGAAAAAAATCATCCATTTGTAACATACCCAATTACCTTTCTTGGTAGAAGAGAATCAAATCCTAGAATTTTCTTCCAAGTCGCGAACTGTTGGAGCTTTAAATTACTCCCAAACTAGAGTTATGTATGATCTAATGCAAATGTTCAGTATACAAAAACACAAAATTTGATTTACATACATTATTTTATTCATTAATGAATTTGTAGGAGTGTAAGAATGTACAAATTTCATAGTCACCTACACATTGTACACCCTTCACACCGTTCATAGAAAAATATAATGTTGATAACAAAAGAATATTACATTTTCTTACAACATCGATGCCTTTCAATTGACTTTGAGATGGTTTAAGATCAAGAGAAATAGCCTTCTAATATGGCAATGCTTTAAACCATTGTTTTGGTCCCTCTATCCTTATAGTGTTTGAAACCTTTTTTTTTGGAAATATTTCAACAATAGTATCCATTAATAGAAGTAAGGTTACTGGTTGGGTAAAGCAAGGTTGTCCCTTACATAAGCCCTTGCGTACATGTTATGCTTCAAAGTTGATTTGGGTTTAATTCTAGGGATATCATTTCCAAAATTTTATGCGATACAAATGGGTAATGAACGATTTGGTGATGATTAATGGATAGTTTAGTGATGAATCTTTTTGAGTGACTTTTAAGGCTCATATTTTTGGGGTTAATATTATAAATTGTTTGGATACATTTTGTGTGATTTTGAGGTGGAACATTAGTGGGCCAAGAAATAGTGTTACAAATAGAACCAATGACCCATTTTTCACTAAAATTTCAAGGATTCATTCTTATATTAAAATCTTACTAAATTCTTAAAATTCCAATCACAAAATGCTTGACCATGTTTTTGTAAAAATGTTCAAATTTCTAAAAAAATTATATAGTTTGTAAACAATTTTGGTGATTTTTAACTATAAAATACTTCTATTATATGAAATTTGGGTAAATTATTTTAAAAGAATGGCCATTGACTCTTAAAAAAAAATCCCATCAGAAAATTTTAGACGTGAAGATTTTCGTTGTTGGCTAGAATCTTAGAGTTGGACTTAGATTCAATTGGATGAAATATTCAACTTTTTGGGTTTCACCTTTCAAAGGTCGAATTCAGACTCTTGGGAGGTCGTTTTCTTGAGGGTGGAAAATAACATTGATAAATGGATCATTGAATCCTTAACTCAAGCTTATAAGTTCAAATATATAACAAAGTATTAGTCACACCACATATTTTCTATTCATACCATTGGGCGCCTTTGAAGGTAACCTATTCCTAGAAAATACCCTCATGAATTTCCTATGGGCCAAGCCTAACTACATCATAAGATTTTAGAAATTCAATTGTGAGCTCAATTACTTTCCTTAAGGATTTGTTGGCTCGAGTATCATAAAAGCCATCCTACATACAAGGGAGTTGTGTGCCAAATATATGAATCAAATCACCTAGGTTAGGTGCCTTGGAAACTCCTCTTTGGATATTAGGTTAGCCAAGCCCTACCACCACTTAAAAAGTGGTCTTTGTAAGGAATTTATTTTTAAGCATTGTTTCTTACTCATTCTTATGCTAATATTGTTGGCAGATTTGTTAGAGCAATTGGAAATCTTATGACGCTCTTGAGACATTTTTACATCAAAGGAGTGTTACCTCTAGATTGGCCTCTCTTTAATTCTCATTGTCTTTGGTGGTCTCTTCTTCATTTATATGAAAGCATGTCTCCATATGAGACCCCTTTTTCTTGACCTCAAGGCATGACATAAGGGGTATATGATCACTAAGCCCTTGATTAATGACGTTTATTGACCTTAGCTCCAAGGGTTTGAACTTAAGAAGGATTTTTTATGTGATGAATACTAATGCATTACAAAGCAAAACTAGGGTCTTATCCTTGATGACTTCTTTCTCAAGTGCATCCTTCCTTCTTTATGATGGCAGTAGAAATGGGGAAATTAGGTCATATGTGAGGACCCATCCCAAGGTCGTCAAACCATAAATTGAAATTTCACATAAATTCACATCATAAAATAAAGATATATTACAACTCGATGTATATATATTTGTTACAACATATTAAAAACAATAAAACATGTAAAGAAAATGATTTATAGAAATTTACATAAATTGAACAACAACAACAACAATACCTGATACAATGGCTCGGTTTTGGTGCTCTTGATGGGACCACCCGCCTAAATATGCCGCCCTGCCAACTAGGAATGTTTATCTGACTTATTAGCCCAAGAAACCTACAGAGTTCCCTACCCCTCCAAGCCCAAGTCCAACCGCAATCGTAATGTGTCCAAAATAGATCCAACTCCCTTCAAACTACAAAGCAATCTCAGTTTTCACATCTCACTCTCCTCAATTGGTTTCCTCCTCCTCCCAATTCTCTCCTCATCTTCCTTTCCCACTTCAAACCCAAAAAAGAACAAAAGAAAAATGAACTCCCTCACAATTCTCCTCTTCCCACACTTATGTCTCCCTTCCCCCATCAATGTTAACTACCTATCATAAATTCCATAAATGTCCCTCACTCCTTTGAATTGAATGTAAAGTGTCCCTGCCCCCCATGCTTACTCCTAGAGTTGTTATTCGATCCTTCCATCTTTGAATTTCCTCGAGGTCAGTAAACCTTGTCAGGTTATGGGGAATATAACTCATTAAAATAGTATTTCTAATATAATAAAATAACAATAGTAACATAATAATAATACTTATTTTTATGAGTTAACCAAACCAAAAATGAATTTGTGAGAATCCCAATAGATTAAATGTTGAATTAATACTAATAAATTATTGACAATTAATTAATTATTAATTTGGCTTAAGGATAATCATAAATTAACCACTAATCATGCATAACTATTGAGTAGACTTTGCTAATCAAGCTTAACTATTATTAATTGTATAACATAATAAGTTATGAGTACTAGCATATTTGTGTGAGGTTTGGGTATGAAACTAGAATATGCATACCTTATATGTATACTAATAATACTTATCAGAATCAAGCACAAAGAACATTCATTCAAGTAATAGGTTATTTATACAATGTAAGATAATAAGATTAGGTAGGGGAATTACACACACCACTCCTTCAGAGAACTTCATCTCGAAGTTAGAGTTAAGAGGATACAAGTAGTTAAGAAGTAGTATGGAACTAAGGCATGACAAAATAGAGAGAAAGATGTAGTAGCCAAATTAAGTAAGTCAATCTAGGATACCACTTCCCATCTAGAGTCCCTAAATAACCTATAACCTCTTATCCTCCATGATGTACTTCCACTCCCATCTTATCCATCCTCTGTCGTAATATACTATGGCATTAGCTATGTCGATCTAATCACTAATAGAACCAATATGGAAGAAGCATAGACTATATCGACCTAACTTCCGTAGCAAGCAACTAGAGATCATCATCACACATCTCGGGGAGCATGTCCATCACTAGCTTCCCATGATTCCATTCTTGGAGGTTTATACTTAGTAGGAAATCCCCCCACTCTCAACAAAGGGCTAGGGTCAACACCCTGACATTGACCACACTACAATGCTAGTTGGATGCATGTCATCAAATTATCTAGTTGAGTAGTCATGTCACTTACAATCTACCCCTTATCCCATTTCATAATAATTTATATCAAGTAGATGCAAAAAATAATAAAACAATGTACATCATTCCATTGCTCGTTGGATGTCTCGCACACCCCACAGTCACTGGCATGGACCTTGGCTATTTAGATTTGTATTGTAGATTCAACATGTTATGTGATATGTTAAAACACAAGACAAGAATCTCCTCTACTCTTCAGCGGAAACCAAAATTGATCAATGAAAACAATAAGAAGAAAAGGAACAATTTCAATCACACATAAAACAATATTTTTATGGAGAAAGAAATTTTTCAAAACCCAAACTATCTATATTGCATTAGCCAAAATATTTGAGAAGAAAACACAATGATTGTTCAAATCGAACAATCTCTACATAATTACATTCTATCTCTCTACTTCAAAAACCAGCTCAAGCCAACACTTAGCCAATTTTGTTGCTTTCCAAGCCCCTACTTCCTTCCGCAATTATTGTGAGAATTCACCCATACTTAATTGGGAAATTTTCCACCCATGACTCTGCAATCCATCCATAGGCCCTCAACTGATTGCGTGCACTATTTGTACAACTCGGAAAATTATACAACTGATAGTACATTATCCCTGAACTCTAATCTCAACTAGGTCTTCCTCTAAACTGACATGCATGAGTTATTTATGAGTGAATATTTAGTTGACTGGTGTGGCAATGAGGATGCATTGGTGCTTGTCCCCACTACTAGAACTAGTTTAATTGACTATAACTCAGTTAGACTGAGTTAATTAATTACAACTTAAAAGAACTTAACCTGGGCCCCTAAAATTTAGGGATCACTCTACATGACTGTAGATAAATTTCCAACTCAAATTTCCTAAGCCAACTAAGTCAAATTAACCTAGTTATCTATTACAAGCTGCTATGAGAATAGAATTTTGATTTAATTCCTAATTTCATTCAAGGAAAAATTAAATTAGGATTTCTTGTTGGTATTTTTAACACTCCCTCTCAACAAGAAAGAGATTATATGCTACCCCAATCATGCCTCTGTGAAAATATAATTTGCATCTTAACAAAGCCTTTCTCAAAATATTTGCATCCTGCTCCTCTGTGGGATGGTACTCCAACAAAATTCTTCTCCTCTGCACACAATCATGAAGATCATGATATTAGATATCAATATGCTTGGACTGATCATGAAAAACTAGATTCTCAGAGAGTTTGATACAACTCTATTTGTCACAATAAATCACAGTTGGATCCATCTGCTGACCAAACAAACCAACAAGAATCTTCCTCATCCAAATACTCTGCTTCTGCTGAACTGAGTACAACTGATCTTTGTTTCATGTTGTACCATGAAACAATTGTTGACTTGATAGTAAAGATTCCACTTGATGTGATCTTCCTGTCGGATGGATTCCCTGCCCAATCTACATTGGTGAAGCCTTGAAGCTTCACTCCCTCGGAGGTAGTGCCTCTGAGGTATCTCAGCACATGTTTGGTTGCCTTCCAATACAACTTGGTCTAATTAATCATTGCTTGAATAAGTTGGTTAATTTCATAACACATGTTTGGTAGTATGTTCACCAAATACATGAGTGAACCCACAAGATGCCTATAAATAGTAGCCTCCACTACTTCACCGGAAGTAGCATCTTCCTTCCTCCAGTTACTTGCCAGAGGAGTCTCCATGGGTTTACTGCTATCCATGCCGAACCTTTGAGTATTTCATTGGCATACTTTCCCTGAGAGACAAAAAGTTCTTCATCACCTTGTCATACTTCCATATCCAGAAAGTAGTGCATGAGCCCCAAGTCCTTCATTCCAAACTCTCTTACAACATCCTCTTTGCAAAACTTGATCAACTTATCATCACCTATCATAATCAAATTGTTGACATATAAAACAATAATCAACAATTTAACTTCAACCACAATATGGTAAAGGTTTTCATCTGCTTCACTTTTGGTGAAACCCGACCCGTGAAATAACTATTGATCCTGGTGTACCAAGCACGAGGTGCTTGTTTTAGTCCATACAACACTCACTCGAGTTGGAACACATGCGACTCTCTGTTGAAGGTCTCAAATCCTTAAGGCCGCTCAATATACACCTCTTCCTAAATCACGTCGTTGAGGAATGTTGTCTTTACATCCATCTGATGTATCTTCCATCCCATCTGTGTTGACATTGCTAGAATGGAACTAATTGATGAGTACCTTGAAACATGAGCAAATGTCTCATCACAATCAATCCTCTCCACTTGAGAAAAATATTTGGCCACAAACCTGCCCTTGTGTTTCTCCACACTACCATATGTTGCTTGCATTACCAACATAGTTACCGATCAAACGAGAAAATTACCTAACCCCATTTTTTTGAGGTAGCAAAAAGTCACCAAATTTTGAAAAGTGGTGATTGAGAATACACAACTTTTTTTTAAGCATATTTTTGGCATTTTAAATTTTCTTATGTCTCAAGTATGAACATTATTTTTTAAATGTTAGTGATTTTCATACTAATTTTGAATAGTGTTGAAGCAACATCACCACATTTTTTTAGAGGGCCTATTTTTGACACATTAAATTTTTTAATGTATCAAGTATGAACATTTTTTTGAAAATGTTTGCGATTTTTATTTTGATTTTGAAAAGTACTAATGCAACATCAACATTTTTTGTTTAAAGGGCTTATTTTTTATACTTTAAATTTTCTAATGTATTAAGAGTGGATATTTTTTTTTTAAATGTTGGTGATTTTCATGTTGGTACTAAAACATAAAAATAAAATAAAAAACATGACAAAAACATTCAAAAAAATAAAATAAAAAAACATACAAAAAAAACAAAATTAACATTAGAAATAAAAATAAAAACATCACATAAATAAATTTGAATTAGAAATTCAAAAAAACATATTTATTTAACCTGGGAAAAAAATTGAAATAACCCAAAAAAAACATTTATAACAATTTTTAGTTTGGAACAACCGAATAATAACAAAAATATAAAATTGAAATAACAAAAATAAATAAAAAAAATTTCATTGAATTAAAAACAAAAAAAATAAAATTAAAAAATAAAAATAAATAAAACTTTAAATAAGTTTTTTTAATTTATAATATTTATGTATATATCAAATAAATAAATAAATTAAACAATTTGAAAATAGAAAAAAAAATTAAATTAAAAAAAAAATATTGTAAAAAACAAAAAAACTCGCCCTGCCCCCTGGGCGGGTTAGATGCAAGGGTGGGAGAAGGCAGTGGCACGTAGCGCATCCCTGCCCACCCCGCCTAGGGGTGGCATGGCGATTCACAACCTAGGTGGGATGGGTCGTGGGGGTTTGCGAGGAGGCACAGCGTGCAACTGCTTCCTTACCCACCCCCGCAGCCCACCCCGCCTAGGGGTGGCAGGCTGATTTTCACCCTGGGCGGGGCTGGCCACGAGGGTGGGCGAGGAGTCGTTGCATGTAGCCTCCTCCCAATGCCCACGCCCACCCCGTGGCCCACCTCGCCCAGGAGGTGGTAGAGATATTATGAAAATTAGCTTGGCAGCCCTTTGGTAGGTTTTTTTCGCATTTATTTATTTTTTTTTTAATTTTTAACTCCTTTTTTTGTAATTTTAATTTTTAATTGTTATTTTATTTATTATTTTTTTTATTCGTGTTTTTTTGTATTGTTTGTTTTAAATTGTTTTTTGTGATTTTTTGTTTCTTTTTTTTTTTAAACTTATATAAGTTTATATTTAACAATTTTTTTTGTTAATTTTTTTCCCTTAAATTAATTTCTATTTTTGAAAAACATTCCCCTTCTATATAATATATAATATATATATATATTATAATATATATATTATATATATATAAGAATTAATTTTTAAGTCTTAATTTTGAATTGTTTTTACATTTTATAGATTTTTTTCATTTCTTCTTTTTATTATTTGATTTTTTGGGTCATGTTTGTTTTTTTTTGTCATGTTTTTTTTTGTTTTTTTGGTACTTGTTATTATTTAAAAAAATAAAATTGTATTGTTTTTTTTTGTGTAATTTTTGTTTTTTTTCAATATTTGAATTTATCCTTTTTTTGTATTATTTTTTGTGCTTTTTT
>APFE031120664.1:0-10965 GCA_000404065.3 Pinus taeda | reverse complement strand
TGAGAAAGATGTTTAAAACATTGAAAAAATGTTAAATAATTTATGTAAATAAGAGTGATTTTGCCATTATATGTATGTGGAGAAGATGTTTAAAACATTGAAAAAATGTTAAATAGTTTATGTGAATAAAAAAATATAATTTATGTTATAATAAAGGAATATATTTGTGTTTGTGCATATTGGAGTAACGCTAAACTAAAGATCATGAAAACCATGAGCACAAGGAACACAACTCAAAGGAGGGTTACAATTTAACCTTCCTAAGAGCCTTTTGGAGGGGTTGAATTCCCCTCCACAAAAAATAAAGCCTACTCTTTTTATTAATGATAGTTTGTGTTCATGTCAATTCTTTGATGGGCCCATCTAAACAAAAAATATATACAAATTGTTCTAATTACAACATTATAAAACACAAAATAGATAATGTCTTCCACTGGGACCAACTTGGTATTGATAAATTTTCTGCAATATACAACATTGAAATGATATTGTTAGCATACAAACCCTTGTAACAACTTGTAATATAATAAAATACAAGATTCATATAGAAAATTCATAAAAAGGTATATATAGTATCATAAACACAATACATTAAGGGAAAAACATTAATACAATATTATTATGCAAAGCCATACAAGTCTCGATCAAAAGTGAGATTTGGGGCTTTTCATTATCCAGATGCCAAATAGACCAAACCAATTTCCACAGCAGATTTGATTTATTTCCAGAGAACCATTGAAAGGCTACACTTGGCCATTCAGATATGGAGATTTGTATCGAAAATTTTGAGGCATAGGCTCCAAAGACTCAACAAAAACCAACAAATACTCATGAAATTAAAGACTATAATCCAAGATTCAGCAGATTTGATTTATTTCCAGAGAACCATTGAAAGGCTACACTTGGCCATTCAGATATGGAGATTTGTATCGAAAATTTTGAGGCATGGGCTCCAAAGACTCAACAAAAACCAACAAATACTCATGGAATTAAAGACTATAATCCAAGATTAAAAGACTGAAAGCGGAGGCATAGAATTATAAGTGAGTGAAAAACAGAGACAAAATATGAACTACAGATGAATAGGGTCAGAGATATGGATCTTGGATGTGCACGGATGGATTTCTCGTAAACTAACCAATTTTTCCCATAAAACTTTAACATTTTCACTCTTAATTTTTCCAAACCCTATATTTCAACACAGGTATAGTTGTGTTTGTTTTATACCCAGACTCTTCTGTTTATAACTAAATAAATAAAAAGATTGACAGAAAGTAGCATATGGGTGTGTTTGGTTTAAATAAGATTATATATATAGTATGGTTTATAGTAAGTGGTTGGGGCTACTTATTCAGGGTTGAAGTGCTTGACTACAGGATTATACAGAGTCTCATATGCCTGGGTTGTGTATAGACAAAGTAATATTTATAAAGCTCCCGAAACTATCGTTTTGATGAATGACCGCAGGATTTGGCTATAGTTAGCTTCCCAATGACATTTTGACAAAATGCTATTCATAAGCCTTTTGACCAAAGACCGTAGGCCTTGGCTACAGTCAGCTACCAGATGGACCTATGCGTGAATATGATTGAATGGCAAATGGATGAACTCTTAACTTTAATTATGTGTACAAGTTGCAAATGGACCAGTTATAACTTGAAGAACAATCCCATTGGCTAATCTGCGAAGACTTAAGGGCAACAGTTTTGATAACCAAACCTTGTAAAGGACCTTTACACAAGCTCCAGTCTATTTCCTGGAAGTGGTTAACCAGTGCAAACCAAAGCACTTCAAGATACCGACAGACAACGATCATCTCAGACTATTACAATTATGAAAATAAACTTAGTTATAATTAAGATGCTCACTCTTAATCACTTGCCAAGTATAGGATTTAAAAGTTTCTCAAACCATCTGTAGTTCATATTTCTTGGGTCAGAGATATGGATCTTGGATGTGCACGGATCATTGCCTCGATCAATTGGGGCGCCAAATAGACCAAACCAATTTCCAAGTTATTCATAAACAAGTTACATCGCTGTTAGTGACTTGTCTGATTTGAATTGGTGTGATGGTATTTTTAATATATAATAAGATAATCAGAATTATATACTTTAGTTAGATTTAATAGTTGATAGTATGTTTTTTTCTGCAAGGTATAAGTTCAAAACCAAAAAAAAATAGGTATATCTTAGTAAATTTAGCCGTCAAATTACCAAATAAAAATAAATCTCTTATCTCACAAACAAAATTTCATACACTAATTCAGTAGCTTTACCCTGTACGCAGATTCTTTTGAGTAATTTTAAAACAGACGCCTAAAAAAAGAAACATGATAAAAACATCTCATCTAATCACTCTGTACCCAGAGTACTGCGGGTAAAATTTTAAAACAGAGCTTAAGAGGAAACGTTTAAAAAAACATCTCCTCTAATCTTGAGAGAAGAGTTATTGTTCCAAATAAACATGGATTTCATCTATTGATCAATCTGTCTGGAATTAATATTATTGCATCCAGTAATGGGATTCTTCAGATCAGATACACATTTCAAAAAGCTTAGAGACTACAGGAGTTTCCTTTGTCGAGAGGCAAAACTCAAGATTACAGAGAACAGGAGTTTCCTCTAACCAGAGTCACACTCCAATGGGGATAGTCTTACTCTATTCCCTCATTTAATCAGACTATGGATTATGCAGTGACAACAGTTTCAATAGTTGCCCCTGTTCTCACCAAGTTATTCTCACCAAGTTATTCATAACCAAGTACTGTGTATCATAACCAAGTTATTCTCACCAACGTTTTCTTTCAATGTTTTTGAACCCACTAAACCCCGATTGCTCTCGTTTTCCACGAAATTCATAATCTGAATTGTCAAAGCACTGAGAACGAGAGCATTTCCCGGCACCCAAAAACGACAAGGGTGGCGTGGATGCAAGTTTACATTAGTTTGGTTTCCGGTGGCTTGTTTATTTTGAAACTAGCGAATATTTCATGTTTTTGAAAACTATTGCGTGGGAGAAGAGACTGGTATAATATTAGATTCTCCTTCACTAGTCAAAATCATACCTACAATTCTAAGGTATTTAAGTAGTGATTGGGTGTTGATACAAGGACAAGTATCTCTGAACTCTGAGAGATCTCGGTCCAAATTTCTGTGATTCATGGGATATAACACTCTAAGTTTAGTATGTTACGGGCGTGGGAAGGTAGTTTTGACTCAAGTGTTTTTCATTTTTATTTTTATTTTTTTTTAATGTTGTGAGTAATAGCGCTCTAAATTTTCACATAACTAAATTGTGAGGGCAGAGCTATTCAGTTGGATGTCTGACCAACTTCGGTCCATTTCAGGATTCTTGTTATTCCCCAGTCACTGCCCTGAGACATTTAAGATTTCATATTAGCGTAGAGCTATAGTACATTGTGTGCATGATGTCAGGAACCTTGTAGATAGGCCACCAGCAGTTGCTATGTATGTCTTTCTAGTGGCTGACTTATTTCAGCGTTGCGTACTGCCACTACCCAGACACTGTTTTGGGTATACTATATAGGATTGTTATTAATTTTATGCATGGATGTTAAAGATACGCCCGGGAAATTCAATTTCCAGGGCTCATTATTTTAATGGGAAAAATCTTACCATCAACTTATATCCATGGACCCGTGTACTTTATGTAAAAGTACTGAAATGTAACTTTGAAGGGTGTCCATTTGGTGAGAACCTGTTACAAAATATTCTACGCAAAATATTTGGGCTGCTGGGGTGAGTTTTAAATTTTTAGGCTGATGCGATCATTGAATTACGTTTAAAATCATATGCATACGTCCATTCCCATGAAGGAAATGAATAGAATCGTTCCTATTAGGAATCCCAGTAACTGGGCAAGTTCACCTAGTACCGCCATGATTCAGAGGGACACAAGAAATGGGAGATGAAATGATAAATCAAAATTGATCAGCGACTTCATCACATTAAAGTGTCATAAGATTTGGGTCGGTACCCAAATGTACATTAAGGCTGAAATACAAATTAAGGTTGGAACAGAGTAACAAAATTTCCAAGAAAAATTCAGACTAACCTTTATAGCCCACAAACAACTAATTAATAGTATACAATAAAGATTTGTAAATTCATCTCATCACATCTGCAGATTTCAGAGTTAATGTGTGAATTTGACCTGTTAATTGCATGCACGGATTTTAGAGTTAAGTGACCAAGTAGCTGTAGGGTTATAAGGAGATAGAAAGCCTATTACATCCAAACTAGCAACCTGTAGTGCAGTAGGGTTTGATGGTTTTTTTGGTCAATTACTATTCCACTTCTCGTTTAGATCCACCAGTACTATTCCACTACACAATTATTGGGGCGAATTCTTCTTCTCAGAGGTGTGAGATTTGCGATTTAGGGTATGTTGACTTGCATCTCTACAGCAGAATTTTAATGTTCATGTGTTTGATCTGATCCGGCCACTGTTTTGTTCATCGGTTAGGTTGTCTGAGCGATTTTGACAGAGGTGGATGCATTTTGGCTTAGGCCATTTTTTCTTTCATTTCTGGAAATGCTCTGTAGAGGAAGTTACAGTTGTCATTTGGCTAAGGGTATGGGCTATTAAGGGTATTTCTGTACAATAAAAATCAAATATCTAAGTTGCAGACCAATTGCATGGAGCCGATTGGGGAATTCCGATTGAATTGTTTTGTTGAGTTTAATTAGTTGCTATTATATATGTTTTCAGCTGTGTTGCAGGTGTAAGGAAATACTACCCTCACTTAACTCTCAAGAATCCTACTCTTACCAGAAAGCGAGGGAGAACCCTGACGTAACTCTCAAGAATGGAATCCTACTCTTACTAGGAAGTGAGGGAGAGCCAGAGGCAGCAATACAAGGAGGCAGCAATACAAGGAGGCAATTTCTTATACTTCTCTGGTTCTTGGTAAGCTGATAGTTCATGGATCTACTGGAATGTACACCCTCGGAGTGAGGTTGGAAAATCCGCACCTTCTTAAAGGTAATGCCCAAAGCAAACTACCGGTGGGTTTTAGATTGGTTTTGTCTGCCATAAGCCACTTAACAAATGTTACAGGGTTTCTAGATTCTCGCAGCTTCTTTCCACCCGGAGCTTCTCCATCATAGGTAAGGATGGAACCCTTAAATATTTTTAATGGAGTCGTTCGTTTTTCCGCATTGCCTACAGTTTTCTAAAACCAACATCTATGCATTACAGGTAGGGTCTCGGAAACCACTTACCCGAAAGAATGGTTGTATGCCACTGCTCAGGCCAACGTTAATCCATAAAGGCCATGAAAGACAATGGACCAGGGTTTTATTTCTTTGTTTTATTATTTTGAAAGGAATGGTTCTGTGAACTGATGTGACATGAATTGTTAAGGGTTTATCCCTGTTTTACGATTTTCCATGTTGTAACTTAATTATGTAGTTTTTGAAATTCTATTAATGGTTCTTGTTTTAGCCTATATTCTAGCAATGCTGGAAATTCCAGTTGAATGGTTTTTTAATCCTAATGAACTAAACCCCAAAAAACAGAGATAATAGTTGTGTTGAACTAGTCCACAAAGCAGCGAGTGAAAGAAATGTGGGTTCATCTACTTAATGCATCCATGAGAGACAAATCCATTAATGCATACCTGGATTCCATGTTTTCAAAGGATTCCATGTTTTCATCCCTGGACGGTTTGAAGAATCGCAACAACAACGCCCATCTCCTTCTGTTCTTCCATGAATTAGGATTTTATGGCCGAAGAGTTGAAATAAAACAAAATAATGAGTAAAGCCAGCGCAAAACAGAGATCAGAGGAAATGCTAGAATGAAAAGAAAGTGCAGAGAGATCATTCATTTGAGATCTGATTTATCTCTATGGGAAAAAAAAGCTGAGAGAGCTCACTCACCCAACAACCATTGAACAGTTTTTTTTGTTCTGACAGATGTTTGCACCTTCCAAGAATGATCCAGGCGTCTCCCTGTAAAAATATGATCCAGGTGCGTGTAATCTATTCCAACCTCCTCCTCCATCAAGCATTGACAGCACTAACTGAGACTCAACCAGACTCAGACTCCGACTCAGACACATACCTACACCGACTCAGACTCACCCAGACCATCCAAACAGAAACAAACCAGCAATCACACAGACATATCAGTGCAGCGCAGATGATGAAAGGAGGAGGAGGAAGGTAAATGTTGCAACGGGGTTAGATTTTATATATACAGAGCTTCTTTCACCGACCTCCAACCAACGGATTCATAATTCCCTCCAGAATCATCCTAGAACACGTTTGAATTTTAATTAAATCATTGCTTTTTCATTAATCAGTCTTTTAAGAACGCTTTTCAATTTTAATTAAATCATTGCTTTTTGGGTAGATGAGGACAACCATTGGAGAATAGCTTTCCCATCTCCAACACGACATCTATCTATGTTCTGGAATCTATTTATTTCAGCCCACCATAATCGATATCTAGTGGATAGCGATTATGGGGTGTCCTTCTGGAATTAACTCGGCTCTTTATCCTGAAATCAGAATGGTTGCAGTTTGATGTTTTTTCACATCAATTATCTTTTTTTTAATTACGCCGAAGGCCTGTCTAAAGAAGTGAAACTCCAACCTGCAGGAGGAGGTGAAAACCCTAAGTCGTTTTTAGAAAATGGGGAATCTTCGAAGAAATGTCGTCAACAAGGAATGATGTCAAAGAAGATATGTGAATTTAACTTTTATTTTTAATGTTATGTTCTAGGTTATTGTTATTGGTTTTTGTCGCGGCAAATAGATTTACCAAAATATTAATTTTTAAATGGATGTAATATGATTTCTATGATACTCTTTCTGTTTCCATTTTAGAATTTTTATTATTTTATGATTGTTACTTTTATTATTCTATGATTGTTGACATTGAGGAGGTTGTTGACAGAATTTCAAACTAAAGATGTTTTTAATAATTTTATTTTAAAAAATTATTTAATTTTAAATTTTTATAAATTTATGTTTTTATAGTTGGTATCATTTATAAAAGTTGATAAATATATAATAGATGAAAATTGATGTCTTATAACATGTCAATCACATTTATTAATATGATTATGCTAATTTTGATAATAATTATAAATAAAGTATAAATTTATCATAAAAATAATTATAATATTTATTTTTTTAATTAAATTTATAAAATTCTATGTTCTGGAATCTCCCTGGAGTTTCATTTCGTCTCTACCTATTGATCAGTGTCAATTTGTTTTTTTGGTATTTGTTTAATGGTTAGGGTTTTTATTTTAAATTTTATGTAAATTTTGTTAAATTTGTTAATGGTAATCAAAGGAATTGGCAACTAGACCGTTAGACGGGGTCATTGCTCATGGGGCAGGGGTACACTCAAAAGGTAAGGGTAAGGGGTGCCTTAAGAGTCAATCTATTCTGTTTTAGAGACCATGGACTTTTTTAATTGATGGACATAATTAAAGGTGTGGGTGTGGGTTTTGAAAAACTTCTAACTTGCTACTATTGGATTCTACTATTTTCAACAATCTTTTACATTGTTACATGGGAATGTTATTATGGTTTTTTCATTTGTATTTACCATTTTTTGTTATAAAAAACACTGGAATAAGTAATGTGGCAAGGCTGCTCAACGTAATTGCAATATGCATTATAAAAACAAATTATTGTAAAATAGTAATGGATTTTTACATATATAATCAATAAATCTCTTTAGTGAGTCATAGATATTAACTCAACTTTTTGTTTTTATGTGACTTCTCTTCTCTAGGGCCATTTAATTGGTTGAGGCAAATAATAAGTAGAAGTTATAAATCATTACGTGTATAATAAGTAGAAGTTACAAATCATTTTCGTGTTTTACAAATAATAAGTAGGACAAAAATAAGTTAATTGATAATATCATAATTCTAGTAAAACATATTTAAACTTTTTTTTGAAAAACACATACACATATTTCTCACAGCTTTTTACTCACAATGCTATTAAAATCTTAAACCAATCTTTTAATCGTAATTCCTTAAACTAATATTTTAATTACCATTTAACATGAGCCAATTTTGTTATTATTATTATTTATAAATGAAAAGTATTCTTTCAGATTTGTAGATATAAGATAAATATATCAAATATCTAATATTTTTTCATTTTAAAATAGTAATTATAAAATTTAGAATATAATGATAAATTAATAAAAACAATGAAGATTTGTAATGATGATACTCAAAATATAATAATGATAATTATTATATTAAGTAATAATAATACTTAAAATAACAATATAATAATGATAATGAAATCAATTATTATTCTCTTATTTTTATTTTTATTATTATTTAGAATATAATAATAAATTAATAAAAATAATGATAATTGTAGTTTACATGGAAAACTATCTAATACTATACAACTATAGTAATAACATAAAAACTTCCAAATAATTATAATTTTTCCAATAGATTTAAAATAGTGTTTATGCTTATGATGTTGAATGCCGTAGAAGACAACTATAGTGGCCTTGTTCTTTATGGAGATATAAAACACATATGGGGATGGGATGGATTAGAATAGGAGGTATTAGAAAAATCTCTCATTCCAAACTAATCAATTTCTAAAACCAAAGTGATTGTACATAAATTCTAGCAATAACAACGTTATGCTCTTATAATATTAATGTAGTTCTCCTTCATCTCACATTTCTACATGTATGAACATGCTCACACCATAATCTTCTCCAAACCATTCTTGCCTACAAGTAAGGTTGAAATAATATCCATTTCATCAAGTAATTACAACCCACCTTTCCATGTGTATCTTTCTAGCTTCCTTGATTACATTGTAAACCATCTTCCCTAAGCAAAGTGTATGTCTTGATGTGAGTGGTCATAAGCAAGATAACTAATTTTTATTGGATGACTTCCGCTTCATACTTGGTCACCCATCTGTTCTTGGTAGTTATAATCTTGCTTCATGCATTAGTTTGTGATGGTTTACAACTACCTATCCATTTTTACTAGTTGTCATCTTGGCCCATGCGTTAGCTTAGGATTGTTTTGTAACTATTGATACTTATAAATGTCACCATGAAACTAGCTTGCTTAAAACAAACACTTTATTTCCAATCAACCAAGTTCATTTTCACTGAACAAATATGCAAGGGAACACCAACTACCCTTATATTGCTAGAAACACAACAATCCACGTTGCACATAGAGTTAAAAGCACAAAAGCATAAGTCTCTTCATAACCACTTAATGCTGAGAGTTTTTAAAAATGAGTAGAGAAGTACGATTCACTATACATACCTAACTGGGGGTTTCTTATATTGGATCAAAAAACCATATTCTCCTATTATATATTCCTATAGTGTATCTCTTTAGAGACAACTGATTCTTTGTTGTGGCACATTATGGATGCATGTGCACTGCAGAAACAACATGATGAAAAGTTCAATGCAATCCTCCATCACTAGAAGTAAGTTGGATAGTCACTTGTGACGAAGGATGTTTCTCTATTTTTGTACCACGTATACTATATGGAATTTCCGTGGCTCAAATGAAGTCTATGCAATAGAGATATCCAATGTAAAAAATTATCTCTTAACCCAAAAGATGGACTTTGAATCTATTGAAAAATACAAATAAATACATATTGGCACTCAAGTGTGGGCCATTTTGAAGAAAAGTGATCAGTTTAAGAATATAGGATCCCAAGGTCAAGTGGCATGGGAAAGAAATATAGTGACAAGTTTAAGTAAAATATGTAATCGTAGTGGTGCACATAGGTCACCCTAATTAGTCAACATTTTCTTAAATAGTTGGTGTTGAATTGGCATTGGTAATGGAACATGTGCCATATTGACATAATATTAAAACAATGATATGGGCCATGGGCATGCTAGCCATATTGATTGAACATTATTTAGTGATATGTGACCTATGTAATGGAGGCTCATGAGAATCTCAAACATTGGAAGAAGTAAATTCAATTGGCCAAAATTATGACGGGGTAGGGCCTGATGTAGATGCACATGAATCCCAAAACAAACAAAAAGAAATTTTACACACTTTACATCACATAACATAAATTTTATGAGGAGTGAAAAAATAATGTGTTAATGGTGGAGTCGGGCTTCTCTATTGCAGAAGATAGGGTTCACCCTCGATGACCACTTCTCATCCTTCTCTATGAGAGATTTTCAGATGGTGGAAACCTCTTCTACTATTGTATCATCTCATTCCTCTGTATCTGTCGAAGAGGCTGGTCTACAAACTATTTTTCGGCTTCTATGGCAACCAGAACCTTGAACTCTTCTACTATAGCTCGATTATGAAAATATTTCTTTCCATTGTAGAGCTTGTTACGAAACAAGGATTTCCTTTAAAAATTGTCCGAAACCTTGGAAGATCAAAGCTAGGAAAAATAACTGCAAACCAAAATAGTGGGAAGGCGTCAAGTAAAAACATTATATGATATTTAAAGTTGCATTAGGGGAATTTGAGGTCTAAAATGGACCTCCTAAGGAAATTATAAAATAATAGTGAAAATAATAAAATAAGATTAGATTACATCATCAAATTTTAGGGGGAAAAAAGAAAAAAATATTTTTTCAACTCATATTTTCAGCTTATCTCCCTAATTTTTTACTCAAATTTCAAGCAGCAATACCCATTGAATGAAGAATTTGATTCTTGATCCAAGGAGCACCCATGTTGCATTCTTTCGATTGACCCTGCTACACAAAAGTGAGAAATACATGAAAAATGTTATTGCAATCATGTGTTTTAATGTATTTCTCATTTTTCATGTATCAGGGCCTGTCAAAAGTATGCAACATGAATTCTCTTTGGATGAGGAATTAAATTTTGCATCCAACGAGTACTCGTGCTCGAAATTTGAGTAAAAAATTAGGGAGATAAGTTGAAAATACGAGTTGAAAAAGTAGTTTTATTATTTT
>APFE031120660.1:0-22626 GCA_000404065.3 Pinus taeda | reverse complement strand
TCCATTACACTTCTTTATTGGTCTTGAGATCACCGAGGATGTCAGCATCAAACTCTCATAGGCTAAGTATGCATGGGATCTCCTCGAGAGATTTCACATGACTGACTACAAGCTAGCACTGACTCCTTTTCTATCTAGGGTCAACCTTGAGGATGGAGCTGACACTCCATTAGTTGACAGTACTCTCCATCAACAACTACTCTGGAGCTTACTGTACTTCACCCTCTCCAGACCAGATCTATCATATGTAGTATGGGCACTTTACAGATACATGCAGGAGCCACATGAGCTAAACTGGAATGCTTCCAAGCGCATCCCCTAATATGTGCAAGGCAACATCACCTTCGGGATTCACTCTGCAGCAGGCACTGCATTGAATCTCCTTATTTAATTCCTCTATTTTTATTGATCAACCAAGCGTCGCAAGCAACAATTACCAATTGAACTTCATTTGTAGGATAAAACTCAGGGTGCAACTTTTCTATTAAGGGACCATTATTATAGTTAAATCTAATCTCCTTTAACTGAATTATGTACTTATACTTTTAATTTCCAAGTGATGTAGAGCTAAGATTTTGTGTTTTGGCCTAATTAATTCGTATCATTGTAGATTATATTGATCTATTCTCTTGTTATTTCAACATCTTGTGCCGCTTATTATCACAGCTACAATGTTCATATTAACAGTGAGTCAAAAAAAAAATTATTTATCCATAAGAATTACATTTTAAACAAACATACATAGCTCTTCTCTCTTCAGAGCATATTTGTCTCAGAAATTGAGGAAATTTGTTGTAAAGTATCTTAGCAAAAGTTAGGATAAATCTATTAACGGTTTGGTATTCTAACTAGAAGGTGTGGCATTGTTTTCTCACTATATTAGGACCTTGCGATCTCTTATTTTAATGGTGTGAGTGTGTTTCCTTTGCTTGCAAAGTGTGAAGGTTATAAAGGGATCCTTAGGAAATCAAACGAAGTCAATAAAAATTCATCCTCTAAGCTCCACTTCTGGTGAAACTGTCTCCTAGCTAGGGTTCCATTTGGGATACCTTTGTTATCCTATTAGGATAATCCTTTTGTGGCGTCACAAATTTTGAGTATGGAGCAACTAGATTCGTGCTTCATGGTATAAATTTGAAGTGCATGTGTTTCGTGAATCATGCTAATTTTTTATTAATGCCCATTAGTATGAGACCTAGAAATTCCCATTCAAGGTACAAAAGCATTGTTATAATACACACTAATCTATGCACTAACAATAATATGAAAATTGGAAAATGTATGATGCTAAGAAATTTAATAACAACGTTCATAAATAAAGTAAAGTCAACTTGCATAAATATGCTTGCACTTCACTCAACTCAATCTACTATACATTTAATGAGCCTATTGAACATAATGTTGTAGATTTGAGAGCAAGATCCCTTACCGCAGCCATAAATATTTCCAATGTCAGTTACTTAACTTTTGCACATTCCTCATTTGTATCCTAAACCTAAAACAAAAATCAACATAAACCAACTCCAAGTGGAAATCAATGCTCGGAATGAAGAGCAGAAAATCAATCAGTGGTTAGAATGAAGAGCCTAAAAACTAACAATGTGTGACTAAAAAATTAATTTTACTTAAAAAAATTCAAGGAAGAATGGATTTAATACCTATTAAAGCATTGCACTTGAAATATTCCTTTATAATTTTAAGAAAACAAATTTGAATCAAGCTTTTGTTGATTACATCCACTAAATGATTTTATTTCTTATTCTACACACTTGAGTCTAATAAAAATTGCTATATAATTAGTAATATATATATAAATATAAATATATATATATTATATATATATATATTTATTATATATATATATATATACCCACATTATCTTCTATCTCATATTCAAACAAAATACACGTCTTGTTGTAAATTTTACAGGGCTTCCTTATTCTCGAATAGAAAAAGAAAGATTGCAAAAATGAGCATGGCTGGGGTAAGTAACGTTTTTTCAACAAACATAACACATACTTGTTCTAGACCTAGTGCACTTCAAGATATTATATCCATCTCTTCCACTATTCTATAATCAGTAGCGTCAGATATCCTTTCATTCCCTTCAAACAATAATGGTAGGTGACTCGGCTCCTTGCACTGGATGCATGAAGACTTCGAAAATTTTGGATTTGGACAACTCATAACTTGTACACACTTGTACATTTTGTATGGAATGCCTCAAAATGGACAATAAACTAGGTTTTTCAGTTTGGCTTCAATTATAGCATCCTTAGGTTGGCTCAATTCATATCTTTCAATGAAATCATTGGGAAGAGCCCTGTGAATATCAAACAAAGGAATTGGCTATATGCATCCATGAGTATTCATTCAACGCAGAGAGCCTGTTTCCTTATAATTTCCATTAATGATTTCCTATATCTGTCGTTGTATGCATCCAAAATAAAATTGATGGCAGTCTCCGCACTATACTATATTTTCAAGTGGAAATTCATCACAACAACACCCACATTCCATATTTCATAATTGAGATTCAGTTTGTGAAAATCCTACATTGGAAAAATTGTAAACAACTATTTTTCCATCAGCAGAATAGGAAACTTACTCCGAAGATTATGACTCTAGAGAACCAATCATTATTAATGGGAGAGAAGAGGCTACAGAATTAATAATATTCAACAACTGATGAATATATTTTATGTAATTCCCAATAATTTTAGGTGTACAATTAGAATAGTCAAAATCGTACAACTATGAACAATCGAGTGACATGGGTGACATTAGTTACAAAAGAATGATTGTAGTTAAAAATGAATCAAGGTAAATTGGAATGAACCCACGGATGACCTCTTAGGTCAAAACAAGGCTAGTTGGCCCAAACATTATCTATCCCCTTAGTGGATAATTGAGTTCCTGGTCATATCCATGTGAGGTGATCGGATAAGCACACTAAGGTAAATTTGAGCTTTGAATCACGTGCTCCCAACAAAGTGTCTTCTGGAAATTTTATGTTGTTGGTTATTAAATAAATATTATGATCAAATGGTTATAACTATATCACAGATTTAGTCAAATACCACAACAATATATGAGGTGTTCACACCAATAAAAATCCAATTATAGATTCCAAAGTCAAATGAATATGCATTAGTTTCTATCACGATGTAAAGATAAATATGTATTACAAATTACAAAAACCAATAAAACATATGACTATGAGATTTGTAAAACATCTCCATAGGAACCATGGTATCAGAAATATGCTCAGTGGTTGGTGAGTAGTAGATAAAATATTCTTTGGTAAACGAGAGAAAGTTTATGTTATGAGAAATTTCGAGAACCCCTACTTCTGCAAGATGGCTAGGATAGCTTGAATACATGAAGAGAGGATTTGCATATTTTTCATGAATGGTCAAATGCACTTAACAACACTATCATTAAAATTATAAGTCTGCTCAACTAGGTTATTAGATTATGAACAAAAATATAGAGCCAAATTCATGGTTCTGCCAACATTTTAAATGACTTCATATGAAATGTGTCTTTAAAATAAAAGTGGAAACATTAACCATATTACAAATTTCAATTTGTAAGCAATATGTTTTCACTTAACATCTTTACAATGGTTGTTGTTTCAACACTTTGAATATAATTGGTTTAGGCTTAGTCATTTCATAACCATAAGCTTCTTTGCGATAAGATTTCGCCAATCATAATACTTAGGTGAATAACGATACTTTGTTCCATTTATAACAATAGGAATAGACTTTGTCATATATATGTATATATATGATGTAACTTATGTTTGCATATACATTATATCATGGTTTCTTGTCCCATTTTTAATCTAGTCAAATGAGTTGTGTGTTCTGTGTGTCCCCTCCTTGTTCACTAACAAGGAATTTACCAAATACATTTTTACTCAATCATTAAACTTATACATTCTCCCTTACTAATAGGTATCTTTGGGTATGTCTCCACCCATACGACTACTACCACTTGGCATATTATGTTTTGGTTAGCTCTCCTCGGTCACATGATGTTAATCTCTACAACAATGATGAAACAAGGACCAATAATTTTAAACAACAGATATACGACAAGGGTAAACTACGTTTACCTTTGTTCATTTACTTTTGATGATTCCTCTCCTTTTGTGAGGGTTCTTTTCTTCGAAGAGACTAAATGACGGTTTTGAAGCTAGACCTTTACACATGATAGGTCTTCTTAATTCAGCTAGCCATTAGTGATTTCATTATTTCCTCCATTTGGAATCTAAGCTTTCATCCATGTGGCCATTGTTTTCTAAATACATAGAGGTAAAACAAAATTTTACTCTTTCATTTCAAAACAGTTAGATTTTAGCTCTCGTAGCCTCACATTTTATTTCTAACTATTACAGTGATTAACCTTGAGGTCTTCAAACGGTTTACAACATCATTGTCGATGAGGAACCATTTTGGGGTTCTATCTATTTTTCAAAGGATGGCTACAAAGTTTCAAAACAGATTCAAGGGTTTTACTTTTCCACTTACATCTTATGTAATTTCTCTTAGCCTCTCCTCTTATATTTTTGTATTTACATTTCTTATTCTTATGGTTTCACATTTAAGGTTATCGAGACAATGGGAAACCAATTCCCTTAAGAGGTTCAACATAAACTTCATAGGTGATCTTTGTTACCCTTTATTATCGCACCTACATTGTGCATATCAACATTGAGTCAAAAAGAAAATATTTTTCCATAAGAATTAGGTTTTAAACAAACCTAAGTAGCTCTTCTCTCTTCTAGAGTCTCTTAGAAAAACTTGGGATAAATCTATTAAAGTTTTGGTACTCTAATTTACCTGTGCCTCAAACAATTCAAGCTAGAAGTATCTTCAATTCGAAAAAAAATTATCCATTCTGTAATAATGTAGTTGAGGACACCATTATATTAGCCTAAGTTGGAAAAAGTAAAACTTGAAATTGTCTAGTAGGGTTCCATTTCGAATACTTGAGTTAGCATATGAGGACAAGGATTTTATGGGGTCAAGGATTGCTAAATATTGATCTTTTGTAATTTGGATCATGTGTTTTTAGCTACAACTTTACATTTAATATTATAAGTGTTCCCATTCTAGCAGAGCTATTATTAATGAGAAATAGATTGGAAGTTCAAAAACTCCAAAAGAGTATCTTGTAAAAGGAATTGTAAGTGGCTTACATACACCAACTCTGCTATAATTCACATTAGATGATGAATTAAAAATCATATGAAAAGTGGAAAATCTATGATCCTCATAAATTTAATAATAACTTGCACAAATACAGTAACCATACCTTTAACACATGAAAATAGCTTTAAAGATATTGTATAGGAAATATAATTGGTTTGAATTAATAATAGAGAAAGACCCAAACAAATTGAGTATAAATATTTACGTAGAGATGTCATTTTAATAATAATTGTTAATTCAAATTCAAATCACTTATATATAATATATCCCAAAAAAGTATTTGTGCCTTAAACAATGCATTCTAAAAGTATCTTCAATAAAAAAATATGCCATCCTTCCTCCTATCAAACAATTAAATTTCACTTAATATTTCTGATGAATAATCATATACAACTACTATTAACCCAATAATTCATTAACTACATAAAACAATGAGTTAATCTACATTATAAATTCGTTCTAGTTGGTGCTGTTGCTCGTCCTAGTCCTGGTGGTAGTATTCCAGAGTTGATCTTCAATGTTTGCATGCGGGTCGTCGGAGGTTCCGGGCCACCTCCCGTCCACCGCCATGAAGACGTAGTGTTTGTCTCACGAGTGGAGGTCCGATATTCTGATGAAGCAAGTTGGGTTCTTTGTCATCCCATTCTTTCAATGCTTCCTCTTTAGCATCTAGTGCCACATTATCTTCTATCTCATCTTCGTACAAAAGACACGTCTTGTTGCAAATTTTGCAGGGCTTACCTGGTTCTCGGTTAGATAAAAAATGATTGCAAAAATGAGAATGGATGCGGTAAGTAAGGGTCTGTCGGCAAACATAACACATAGTTGTTCTACACCTGGTGCACATCAAGCTATTGCATCCATCAATCTTTACTAACTCAGCTTTGCATGTTTTACATTCTCTTACAACGGCCTTTGTCATCCTCTCTTCCACTCTTCTACGATGAGAAGTGTCAGATATCCTTTCATTCTCTTCACACAGTAATGGCAGGTGACTCGGCTCCTTGCACTGGATGCATGAAGACTTCAAACATTCCGGATTTGGACAGTCCATAACTTGTACACACTTGTCCACTTCACATGGAATGCCGCAAAATGGACAATAAACCAAGTTTTCCAGTTTGGCTTCAATTATAGCAGCTTCGGCTTCGCGCAATTCATATCTTTCAATGACATCATTGGGAAGAGCCCTGTGAATCTCAGACAACGGAATTGGCTCTATGCAGCCACCAGTATTCATGCAACGAACATAGCCTGTTGCTTTATAATTTCCATAAATGATTTCCTCTAACTGTCGCCTTACGCATCCAAAACAAAATTGATGGCCGTCTGTGCACTCTACTATATTTTCAAATGGAAATTCATCACAACAACACCCACATTCCATATGTCGTAATTCAGATTCAGATTGCGTACGTTCGGCAGTGGAAGAATCGTTAACAACTCTTTTTCCATCAGCAGAACAGGAAACATACTCGGAAGATGATGACGGTAGAGAATAAGTCATTTTTAGTGAGAGAGAATAGGCTATAGAATTGAAACGGCTGATTCACAGATGTTCTGCAATTCCCCAGAATTCTTGGTCTATGGTTAGAATAGTCGAAACCGTAAAACTCTGAACCATCCGTTGACATGAGTGACATTAGTTACAAAATAATGATGGTAGTTAAATACCAATCAAGCTAAATTGGAATGCACCCACGGCCGACCTGTCGTGTCAAAAGGCGGCCAGTTGGCCCAAACATTATCTATCCCCTTAGTGATAATTGCGTTCCTGGTCGTATCCATGTGGGGTAAGGGCTCCCAAAAA
The DNA here is from genome assembly GCA_000404065.3 of Pinus taeda. Lineage (NCBI taxonomy): Eukaryota > Viridiplantae > Streptophyta > Pinopsida > Pinales > Pinaceae > Pinus > Pinus taeda. Next base: position 15,594 of record APFE031120660.1, on the reverse strand, counting down.
AGGGTCTTTTGGATAACTAGCTGACGTCATCATTTAGCTCTTTCAAAATAAGTTTCTACACAATACGACTTTATTATTATGCACCTTTTAATTTCATGAGAATATCAAATTATTCTCTCCTATTTAGGAATAGATAGGAAGTAATTTGTTTTTTATTTGGTTTTACAGGTTTATCACTGGCCGTGTGAATTTTATGTTTTGGGTTATTAATTAAATATTATTATCAAATGGTTATAACTATATGACAGATTTCGTCCAATACTATAACAATATATTAATATATGAGGTGTTTACACCAATAAAAATCTAATTACAGATTTTAAAGTCAAATGAGTTATTTACACTAAGATTTCTTCAAATATTATAACAATATATGGGGTGTTTGACACCAATAAAAATCCAATTATAGATTTCAAAGTCAAATGAGTTATTTACACTCAAATTTAATTTTGGATAATTTATTAATTTCAATTTTGAATTTTCTTGTTTGAATGAGGCTCACTTCACAATGCCTTTATCTATTTTTCACACTTGCAAAAAAATAAAAAGATTCCCTAGTTTCTAGTACTCTCAAAACACCAACCCGATTTCTATGAGAAATCCTAATCCTTCGAACTAACCCTCTCTCAACCAAAGGATTCTCCCAATTGTCTTAGAAACATTAAATTCAATAGCCCTTCATATTGTAGCCCAAACCAATCGTATCACTACTATTAAACTCACAAAAAATTATGATACATTTTCATGTATTAAAACTTCAAGTTACATCTAAGGAATTATATAAGTCAATCTATTTATGGTTATAAACATCTCCTTGTAGAGCCCTCCCCTCCATCATACCCAAATAGCAATCCCTTATGAAACCCTAATAGGTGATATCCATCTCCCCTTTTATGCACACATACAATCTCCCAACATCCTTCTCACTAATAATTCTTAGGATGCTCACTAGCTAGAACAAAAGACACGTGTATGAATGGATTAGCCTCTCATTCAATGTAAAGAATAGAACAATCCTTAATGGTTGGGCCTACCGACTACACCACACCCGCAACCGTACAGTATCGGGTGGCTTCATGAAGGACAAGATATTTGAGTTCGACAACAATGTCGCCTTCCCTACAACATCAAGCTCTTCACAGATGGGGTATTGTGTGAAAATCAGACCTCGTTCCCTACTAGAGCTGGTAGCACTCCTAGATGTTCAAAGGTTATGGCAAAGGATGTTTGGATCATCTTCAACCAACTGAAGAGATGTTACAACCATTTTAATTTTATGTTATTTTTGTTATGCTTTAGTTGAGTGTTTTTAGGAAGAGTAGTTCCACTCTTTATTGTAAAAAAGCTATATAAAATCCTCCTCAAACTCATTACAAAGGGTTCTGAATTTTTGGAAAAAGAAAGGTTGCACTTTTGTACTCAAGTTTATCTTTATTATAATCGGAACCAATATCAATTCCAAGCATGCACAAATTTCTAATAGTATGAGTACTTTTATCTTCTTTGTATGCATTCTATTTATAAATGAATTGCTTTAAGTATCTAGATATTGTTCATGTATGTGCTTTCATTGATTCCACCATTATCACTTTTGATGTGTGTGGATTAAATTACATAGCATACAATGAATAACGAAATTATTGTTTATATGTGATGATTTTATAATTGATTTTATTAACTCTTTAATAAAATCAATTCTTTTATTGATTTTAATAGCATTAATTCGTGGGAATCTTCATTGTCATGAGATAGTGTTACTTTTATAGAACATATAACATAATATACCTGGGTAAAAGTAATTAGATTAGATTAATTTTATTTTATAATTAGAAATCTTATTATTTTATCAATTATCATCACAATCCTTAACTTCATACACAATTAGTTGTAACAGGCAGTTGGACCCATAATATCAGCTAGAACCACCAACTTCAATGGAAAAGAGTCTAATTTGGGACTTTGACTCTGTGGATTCCCAAATGTTGATGCAGTCATTTTTGGCCATCAACACAACCGAATTCGAAATGAAGGATCTTGGGATTGTACATTATTATTTGGGATTAGAAGTATGTCAGAATCCAGGAGAGATGTATCTTGGTGAAGTTAAGTATGTGATCAAGATGCCTCAAAAGTATGAAATGATGTATTGAAAGCCTATGGTAAGTCCTATGATTACTAATTTAAAGAAGTTAAGTAGTTTAGAATCTAGTCTGGTGGATCCTACTTGCTACAGAAAATTCATTAGGTCCTTGATGTATCTAGTAAATACAAGACCACACATTTTTTTGTAGTAAATGTCATAAGTCAGTTTTAGATGGAGCCAAAACATGATCATTGGATTTCAGCCAAGCATATCCTAAGATGTTTATGTGGAACTATATATCATTGCCTTTGGTGCACATATAATGAAGTCCAACCCATGGGATATACAGATTCAGATTGGGGTGGTAGTGAGACAAACAAAAGAAACACGACAGGTGGATGCTTAAGCCTAGGATCTTCCATGGTCTCATGGATGAGAAGAAAACTAGATACATTTGTTTTGAGTAGTGTTAAATTTGAATATGTTGCTGTAAGCGAAGTCTATCAGGAAGTAATTTGGCTCAAGATGTTGCTATCATACTTGTTTGAAGGACTACTTAGCCCTATATGGATACATTGTGATAATCATAGTTGCATAAGATTAACAGAAGACCCAGTACTTCATTCTAAGACGAATCATATAAGGGACAAGTACCACTACATCAGAAGCTTGGTATGATATGGGGTCATGGATCTGCACTATCTACCTATAGATGAACATGTAGCAAAAAATTGGCTAAAGTGTTACCAAACAAGAAGCTTAAGTACTTGAGAGGTACGATTGGTTTGGTGGATATCTCTTCCCTGATTTAGAGGAAGTGATATCAAATAGTTCTCGTATTTATGGGTTAGGAACTAGACTAGGACTAACATCTGTAAGTCTTAGTGAAGGGCATAAATAAAGAATGGAGTTTGGAGGATTGGATAAGCATATAGATTTGAAATTCTTATGGATTGGAGAATCCAAGGAAAGAAGTTGATGATCGATACTGTTTGAGGATGATGCAGGGCATCCAAGATAAGAGTAGTTGAAGAGGACCGATATTTTTTGAAGATCCAAGTTTTGGAATCCAAGATAAGAATAGTCCTAAAAGAGAATACCTTGTATACATTTGAATGGGGTATGCACCTTGATAGGTAGTGTGGCAGCTCATGTAAAGCCTCCAAAAATAATTCTCATAATTAAAGATGATTTTTTCTAGATAAGGCCTTTAGGCACAATGTTGGTTATGATAAAATGTGTGAAAAACTATGGCTTATCAATCCGACTCTTCTTATGAGAATGCTTCAAGATTGAGATTCATTCTACCATGAATACATCCCTAGTTAAGAGGGATTCTTGAAAATTGTAACTAGGTTCGGTCTTCATTATGATGTAATTTTAATCATGAAATCGTATATTCTTTATAAAGAAAGAAAAAGGAAAGAAAAAGAAATTATATTATTTTTTGGAGTATGGTTTTCATACTCAAATTTGATTCAAAAGCATGTTCTTCTTTCTTTTAAGTCTTTTATGTATTTCTAGGTCTATTTAGGATAAAGAATAATATTGGTCATGTGTCATAGTCCCATTTGGACTCATTGTAATGAAGGAAAATATTTATTTTTTTTCGGGAAAAATCCATGGATAAGCCCAATATCAATTCGACCGAAGGAGTAGATCAAGTTGGCCTAAAGGGATGGAATTTGACCCTTAAGAAAAGCTATATAAAGGAGTGAAGCTCTACTCATTTGGGCACTCATCTCAAGCAAGTTCGATATGTAATAGAGAAGATGAAGAAGAGTAGCTGGAGGAAGAAGAAGAGGAGAAAAAGTTAAAGTCCATCTCTTTCCTTGTCTCGCTAGTCTTTGTCCTTATTAGCATTGGTTGAACCTGCTTGTGCTTCCTCCCATTCCTTTACATATGTTGTTGTGCTTTTCATATGTCAAGATTTCAACCAGCCATACAAAAAATTCTATGTTGCTAAGGTCCAATGAGTTATTCATTATTGAATGCACTTGAACTTCGGGGATTGGGGTTTTTGAAGCATGCAATTGCAGGAGGCAAAAATTCCAAAGCAGTTGCACGGGGATGAAATTGTAGGGTCGAAAATTTGTTGTAGGGACTGAAGTTACAACATAAAGGAAGTAATATTGAAGTTATGAAGTTGTCTCAAAGGAGATATTGCTAGGGGTTGGCTTGGGGCTTGAAGGGTTTGTTGGCTTTGGTCTTTGGGTCTTGGAAGTCTCTTTTGTAAGCATATGCTAAAGAAGAAGAGAAGAATTTTCTACTTTTTCCCGTTGGAGGGGTCTTGCCCTAGCTTGGAGCCTACATCTTATGTACTATGTCTCTTTGTGATCTTCATTTTTTTGGTATTTGCTTGATGAAAAAAACTAAAAAAGTAATAAAGAACCAACTAACATCACAAGTAATTATCATGATAAGAAAAATAAGCTCTAATATACAAGTATCCATATTTTCCAACACATATAAACCATCTTGATCAAGAAATAATTGACAAACAACAACAAATAACACAAAATTCATCAATTGTCATCACCAAGAAACAATTACAAACCATGGAAAATATACGTGACTTCCATTAAACAAATCTGTGTATATACATTCTTCCCATGTATAAAAACTACGTACACATTTCAAAATACTAAATAGCAAAATATATCTAGCAGATCGTTTTGACTAACCAAGACAATCCTCAATACTTACATCAATCGAGTTCCAAACATATGTTAACCCAGATCAAACAACAATAAGAACATATTAAGTCAATAATTATGTGAAACTATATTGAAGTAGATCCACATATGAACGCGGCATTACTGAAGCAAACTTGCATATATATTTTAAATTATTGAATCAAACCTCCGCTGCAAACATAACATATTTTTTTCATATTTACTCTGAAAATCACATATCATTGCTAACACATTCAAATCATATCATCACTATAACCAAAGATATTGCATTGTTAGCTACTCAAACATAAATAGATCAAGCAAGTATATTTATTAGTCTTCAATACACTTTTAGCTCTATCATATCTGCCTTTTCCTTGCTTCGTGATGCACACCTATTTTAGATCAAATCACACATGAATAATCAAATCAAATCTCCTCCTTCTCCTTATATAACTTTTTTCCTTGCCAATACCACAAGAAAATCCTTTGGTAATGTTCGTATTTTTCAATGGTATCAAATAGACATTTTCATAGCAATGCTATGGGAAATTACCACGCTAATGGTTCCTGGTTTCTTGTTTTCCATGGTTCAGATTTTGTATGTGATTTTTTTCATATAAAATGTGTATTTATGTGACTATTATTTACAAGGGTCGCATATACTTTTCAAACTTTATGTTTTCCATATTTTACCAAAACAATTTCTCATTTTTGTGATACCTGTACTAATATTCTTGTCATCTGCATTATAACCAAATTGACATCAAGGACAAATTTGTTAAGCAAGGTGCCATCAAGGACAACACATTAGTCATAATGCCAACAATCTCCCCCTTTTGTCTTAATGACAACCACTTTTCCGTTTAGAAACCATCTACAAACAATGCTTGGAAACCATCTGCAAACACCAAGTCTTCTCTCCCCCTTTGAAATCATGGGAAAAGGGATGAACGAGGCTAAATGAAGTACTTTCCTTTGTAGTGCTCATCACTACAAGTCAAATCTACTGATATGAACTATGATGTATGCATGCTAACAATGCTCCCCCTGAGCATATGTTCGAACTTCTAAATATATGCAATAAAAGTACACAACTTTATGACTCAAATACAGGGCTATTCATGACATCTTCTATAATCAATGAATCTATGATTAGTCACCCAACGTAATGGGGTTACACATTTGCCCCAAATTTTAAATCAATCACCCAAAATAATGGGATTACATACATAGCATGGATTGATCCCAATAGCCCATAGATGACTAATTTTTACAATCATTACAACATGGGTCTTTTCATGAAATTTATAGCAAGAGACATACATGACATATACAACAAAATTCTTAACAAAGAAGTATCTTTTGTAGCGAAACCATGATACTCATTAGCAACCACCTTGCTCCAAATATGCATCTACAATATCATCATATGACAACAACAACATGAATGACATAATAGCAGCATGAACATCCTCATCATCAAGAAGAAATCAAATAGATAAGACATTGTAGAATTAGTCTCTTCAATATCATCAACAATTAATATAGCATGAATATCTTCCTCATCGAGTGCATTGAGATTTAACAGTAATAATAAGGAATCATCCATAACTTCACCATATGCAACCCAAGCATCATTGATAACCCATGACATAGTGACATCAACACATATATTTTCAATAGTGAGTAATTAAATAAGACCAATGACAACAGTAATAACCATGAACTCATTGTAGAAAAAATCATGCAACAAGGAGTGCTCAAGAAACCATAATGCCAACAATGAGCCATTAGAATCATAGAAGATGTTTCCCTTTAACCTATTCCAGCTCTTCATCATCAATTATGATCTTATTATATCCTTCTCACCAATAACACATCAACAACAAATATAAAACTTTGCAACAATTAATTACTTGTCACGAATCGACACTCTTTCACACATTTCTAAACAACATAAGGGCACCATCAAAATACTGCAACAAATGAATGTTAGACCAAAAATTCCAATAATGAACTAATGGAAGCATATGAGGAACTCCCCCTAAATTTGTGCCACTCCTTTATCATCACCAAAAACAATACGCAATTGTCTAAGTGAAAAACCACATGCATACACAACTAGCATTCATAATAAACACACATAGAATGTAAACTATTGATTTTGCATGGTCACATCTCTTCCTGAACTTGTCATGTTTGTTCCTGGTCATAATCATTTCGTCAGATGCAAAATTAGTAGCATAAATCATCATCGAAAGAATAACAATGAAATCATCATCATGGTACACATGCATATCTCCCACTGAGATCATACACCACTTATCTTATGGACCTGATAGTCATCATATGTTTTCCATGAGGCTATATACCTCACATTTACTTCTATAATCAATGTTTTTTTTTGCTGAATAAAGACTAATTCTATTAAGAAAAGAAAAGTATAGTACAATCAAGCTTGCATACAAGAAAAGCAGAGAAGCAAGGGAGCCAAAGGTGATAGGGTATCAACCTCGCTCCTTAGAGACAGTCAAGGAAAGGGCCATAGAAAACACTGGAATACAAAAAGATAGCACTAAGCAGAGAAAGCTACCCCGAGGGGTTAGTTCCTGCAATATGGCTTTTTTTGCCTTTTGTCTTGCTCACTTTAACCCACCTAGTGGAGTTTGGCTGAGCCATAACACTTGTAGACTATTCTGCACTGGCGGTTGAATATCCTTATCAGAGTCTGAGGACGAAGATAAATGAGGACGTTTCTGAGAAATCTGAGGGTTAGAGGGAACCGCCGGACCGACTGAGGGAGCGTCCATCAGAATCTCATCCTTCTGCATATCAGCTTCAGTTTCCTCATCATTCTGCACATCTGCTTTAGATTCCTCCTCATTCGAACTAGAGAAATCTAAATCGTCCAAAGGACGGGGAGGCTCAAAAGGATTCCATCTCTTGGATTTGGGCTTGCGATTCAAATTCTTCTTTTTATCGATGAACTGGGAACAAGTACTCTAGAGGTGCCCCGTTTTATGACAATGGCGCCATTGGAAGATTGTGTTCTCATAATCCAATGGCTGAGTCCAGTGGAAATCTCCAAACTTGAGATTAATCTGATCCGACAGTCCTTTGTTGAAATCTATTTCTGCGCACAGTCTACCGTAAGTGTAGAGACCATTTACCTTTCTTGAGGTATTTGTAGCCAGGTAGCATCCTAAAGTATTTCCAATGGCAAAGAAGACAAAGAAATGCCATAAATGAGCCGGAAGATTCGGGAGTCTGACCCAAACCCAACAATATGCTCAATACCAATTAACCATATTGAATACTTGCTCAAATCAACCAAGATACCAATCAACCAATCACTGATACTAATCAACCAATCATGCCAATACCCACACTATCATCAACACATAATTAATATGCAGTCATTAGAAACCTTGATCAAATTCACCTCAGAATATATATGTGACTGTTTTGAATCATATTCGAGTATGTAGATTCTTCATGTGCATAAAAACTACGTACATATCTCAAATCATTGAATATTTAACACTAGTAATATGTATCACTGTACCACTAAACGAACCACTGAATCATTGATTACAAGTACTAAATCAATCATAGAGCACTGAATCAATCACAGATCTAAACTGAAATAAATGCTGAACCATACTCAGTCACACTTTTGAAGCATTATCATTAATTACTTCACCAAGCCACAACCAATTCAGTCCAATCAACACTGTCACATATCAACCACCCTGATCAAGACATCATTGACATACAACAACAAATAATAAAGACTTCATCAACTGTCATCTCCAAGAAAAAATTACAAACCCTAGAACATATACGTGATTTCCATTAAACATATTTGCATATATACATGCTTCCCATGTATAAAACTTGTGTACATATTTTAAAATACTAAATATGAAAATATTTCAAGCAGATCATTCTAAATAACCATGAAAATCTCAAATACTTACATCAATCGACATCCAAACATCTATTAACAACCCATATCAAGCAATAATAAAAACATATTAACTCAGTAAGTATGCATGACTATGTTGAAGAATACCTATGTATGTACACGATATTACTAACACAAACTTGCGTACAAATATTAAATTAATGAATCAAACCTTCATTGCAAACGTAACATACTTTCTGCATATTTTTCTGTCAAAATCACATATCACTGCTAACACATTCAGACCATATCAGCAATATAACCACAAATATTGCATTGTTAGCTACTCAAACATAAAAAAATTAAGAAAGTATATCCATTAGTATTTAATACACTTTTAGATCTATCATATCTGAGCCTTCTCCTTGCTCCCTGGTGGACATCTATTTCAGATTAGATCACAGATGAATAATATATTTCGTTGCACAGTTAGCTCCTTGATCTCCTTCTCCTTATAGAGTTTTTTTTCCTTGCCAATACCACAGGAAAATACTTTGGTAATGTTGTTGGTATTTATCAATTCATCACAACGTTATGGGAAATTACCATGGTAATGGCTCCTGGTTTCCTGTTTTCCATGGTTCAAGTTTTGTACGCAACTTTTGTTCCTAGAAACTACATATGTACATGATTATTCTTCATAAGGGTCACATATACTTTTCAAACTTCATATTTTCAATATTTCCAAAACAATTTCTCATTTCTGCAATACATGTACCAATATTCCTGTCATCTACATTATAACCAAATTGATCAAGGACAAATTTGTCAAGCAACTTGCCATCGAGGAAAATACATTAGCCATAATTCCAACATTTGTGAAGAGTGGCTTGATAGGGAGAGTGTTGCTTACCCTACATGTGGATTATCAATGATGCATCAAACAATTAAGAGCTGCAACACTTGACAGGGACAAAGGAAAATCTCATGAACTAGGAATCCTCACTAGGCTGACAAGTGGACAACTGGTGGAGTACCAAAGCTAAAGGTTGAGTGAATATATAACTAGTGTTACTTTTACATCAAAGAACTTAGTGTTGGGACAAGTAAAATAATAAATGACATAAGTTCATAGAAGCACCTCAATAACACATTATAAATGATACATTAGTAGCCTATTGGTAAATTAAATAAATTTAAAAAATTGTAAATGAAAGTGGTACCCACAATATGGTTGAAGTTACATAATTTTCTTGGGTCTATTGAGGCTTCAACGATTTTTTAGCATGATGAGTAATTTGATTAATCCCAAATTGATATTTTGTAAAGGGATTCTTTCTTAATGTTAAGCACAAGTTTAATGATGGGAAACATTGTGTTGGGTCTTGGAATTGGCATATTTTTCCCCATCATTTCCTTACCCTTTTGACCATGTTTACCTTTACAATCACATTCATTACTTCGGTGATTACTTTTTTCACCAATGTACATTATCCTTTCGTGTCACCTTAACTTATGCAATTTTTCTTGTATATTGAAAGAGGTTAATTTTTTTTGCAGATGAAATGACAAGAAGGATGTTTAAGGATAACTCAGCTTGTTGGGATGATGCTACTCTTTTTTTATCAGGTGATGCAACAATGCTTCTCCAAGATTTTGCAATACTGACACACTAGGCTAGACCCTACTGTTACTACAATGGCACTACTATGTTTTATGCTAGTAAATACTTTGTTTCACTTGATTCCATTTTCAGGAGTCAATATGGGTGCTTCTACTCATCTAGGTCAACCAATACTTTTGTGACAACAAGGATTGGGCCACTTTTTGACAATTCAACCAACTTGGCTATGATAGTTACGATTCCTCATTTTAGTCTCTCACTAAAATGAAGTTGTTGTTACAATATCTCTTTTATTTTTTATAAACTGTTGTAATTCGTTAAACAAGAATCTGAGTTTGGAAAACCTGAGAATCGAAAGATTCTCATAGTTAATTTTAACATCAAGATTAAATAGGATGTAAATATGTAAAGGTAGAATCCCTTTAACATCGAGATTAGATAAGATATAAATATATAAAGGTGGAATCCCTCTGCCTCATGCAGGGGTGGCACCATCATATTTTGAGAACTGTGCATCCTGTAACTTTCAAAAGTTAATGTAATCTTTTATGGGTTCATGGATTAATTGTGGTTTTCTATGTTAGCTTGTGAGTTGTAAATCACCAACTTTTTACTAAGAAGGAAGAGTCATCCTTTTTAAGAGGGATTGTTTCGTTATATAGGTAGAGTAGAAATTATATTTTCACTTTCATATTATGTTTAGTCTCGTTATGATTTTAGTTATCAATGTTACAAACTCTTATTGATACATTGCAATTATTGATTATTAGACTAGCTTGCAGAATATTTGATATAGATTGCTCACATGACAACCTAATTACTAGATCGATCCATCATAGTAGTGTGTTGCTAGTGTTCAATTTCTTCTATAGTTTTTATAGTTGTTGTTGAAACATAGTGTTAGATCTATTATTGTTATCTCTATTATAGTGTCTTACACAAATAATGGTTTGGTTGATTGTGATTGTCTTGTTGGTTGTGTGAAGGTGATTGTATGCTTTATGCAATTTATTTTTGGGAGTGCTATTTCCTTTTCTTGCAAGAGTGATTTAGAATAATTGAGTCATATTTTATTTTGCAAAGGTGATTTCATTTCCAGTATTGTGTGTAGAGTGATTAATTGTTTAAGGGTTTGGGAGGGATGCCTTTGGATTACAAGAGTTACAATGACCTTTGGTTTGATAGAGTGCCCTAGGGATGCCTTTAGATTACAAGAGTTACAATGACCTTTTCTTTGATTGAGTGTCGTGATCTTATAGAATTATTTTGGTAGTGATCAATGATACTTATTAGTGGCTACCTACATATATTGTGCACAACAACCTTGAAATAAATAGACCTACCCTAGTTGAAAATTTGTGTGTGCAATTAATCTATTTTATTAGAAGACAATTAATTCATCCAACATTTTGGCACTGTTTCCGGGGAGGTTATTAATGGTGCATACATATAACTAGCATTGTTTCTTTTCCTAGATGCATTGTTGAGTAAAGAATGCATTATAAGTATTCTTGGCTCTAAGGTGGCAGACCAGTAATACAAGAGGTAAGAACCTATTCATCACTTTGACAAACTAAAACATGATGGACCTTATAAAGAGTTAGGATGCAAAGGTTACAAGAGTAGAGAAAAATAAAAACATGATGTCTCCAAAATTACTAACTGCGCAGGAAAAAAATATGTGGAGGAAGGAAATATCAATATCTAGAACGAGTGACATTTATTCATGAAATAATATTAAAAGTGGAGGAAAAATCATCTGCCCCAAGAACAAATTCTCAGAAAACAAAATCCCATAAATTATCTAGTGCTAAAACTATTCCTCTAAAGATGGAATATCAAGGATCATCTATATTGGGAGCAAATATTTGGGAGGTAGAATCTCATGAACCTTCTACCTCATAAGCAAGTTAAAGAATTTTTGTCATCTGTGAGGAAAAATATCATGGCATGTTGGAAGTAAATATGATACAGGTGCATCTAACCTAGGTCAAATCTTTACAAGAGGAGTTAGTTCTCAAAGTTAGGATTTAATTAATTAATGTATTTTTCTATAGTTTTAGGAGAAAATGAAAATTCTTGTAAATACGAGAAGATTCCAAAGTATTTTAGAAGGTTTGAGAGATTTAAGAGATAGTTGGCTCTTATCTAGGGATAAGAGATTAGATGAGAGATTTTAGGGATCAAGAGAGATAAATTAGGTGAGGCATGATATATGTAAAGGCTTAGATTATCTCGTAATTATTTTGTTTTATTAATTAATTATTTCAGGATTTAATGTGCATATGTATTGTTGTATTTTAAAAATTATATGTGTGTGAATTATTAAGTGCACCACCTATGGTTAGACCTCCATCAAATTTTTGGTATTCGAGTCATTTGATATTTGTTTTAAGCATGGAGTGAGTTGTGCACGCTGAGTTCGTGTTGCAAAACACCTGCAAGTTCAAGGACATGTACGTGTGGATTTTTTGGTGCCATGAGAAATATGAGTTCCTTAAAATTCATGATGCTTACATTATACTGTTTGACCCAGAAACTAGAGCAAAGTATGACCAGCGATTCAGGTTGCAATCCTTGTAAACCAGGAGAATAAATAGGCATGAGAATAAATAACAGATTCCCAGAATTTCTTCTTCTTATCAAAGTTCTAACAACGATTGTCATCTCGAGCATGGATTTTGTACTCCTCGGAGAGATTGGGAGACTGAAAGTTGTTGGAACTGCAATGCCACTGAGATAGTTGTTAGATGAGTCATGAAAAATATTTTTGTAAAATGAAGATTTTTATTAATGCGTAGATCTAACCTGGAGCTGTGCAAAACCACGTAAGATCCTATTGTGGAAATAGAGCGGTAGCAAATTTGGTAGCCAAAAAATAATGTGCTACTTTTAGATCTGTCTGAAGAACCATGGAGTCAATGTAGTATACCTAGGGGGGGAATAATATGGGGTATAAAGGGAGGTACCCAAGGGAATAATGTAATAATGGGATGGGCCATAATAATAAATAAGATGGTTAACCCGTATCATGTAAGGACCACAAGTAGTTAGTAATAATGTAATGGGCCCATGGTATTAGATAGATGGTATTGAGGGAACCATGGTAATGACCCATGGGTATCACACGGAAAGGCCCTATATAGAGGCTAGAGACTCCCCATTGAGAGATGTCAAGGAATATTGTATGAACAGGCATATGGCTTGTGGAGCTTTCTCCTTCCTTAAGGAGTGAATGTATGGTGTTGCCCTACCTTAAGGGTTTGATAAAAAAGAGAAGCATTTCTATATTCAGATCTTGTTATTTTTGGTGATTATTTGTAGTTATTGGGTATATTGGTATTATTTTCATATATTTTTAGATCAGATATATAATAGTCAAACTCTGGGTATTAATGGAAGCATGCTGAGTTGATGTGCTAAAATATAATGAATTTTGAATTGGATTTATAGACTTTTGTTTTGGTTATACTTGGGTTAGTGTGATATGGTGGAGCTCACTAGAGAATGGGGAAGATAACTACCTGGATGAGAAGTCTACACATAGGAGTGAACTAAAAGAACTGATGCTACAATCATTTTGAGCTAAAAATTAGATTTTGCATAAAAGCTTGAATGCCAAGGTTATGTATGGATGGATAAATTTTTGAACTTAATGCAATCATAATTTTCACTACGGGCAATCTCATTGGAGAATGCGCCCAACTTCAAGGAGACTATTTGTCTTGGAGTTTTCAAAGATGTAATTTTATAACATAATTTCTCATATTATTTTTCTATTATTTTCCACTCTTCAAAATAACTTATGTTGAAGAGGGAATGAGTGGTAAAAGTAAAAAAGTAAAGGTGTTGTATTAAATGTGAAAGTAAATAGTAAAAGTATAGGTTAAAGTAAATGGTAAACTTAAATTAATGTTGTAAAACATGGTGATTTGAGGATAAGTGGTTAAGGAATGAGAAAATCATATAGTTGAATGATAAATAGTGAGTTGTTTATTGATAGATTGTAATGATGGTAATGTATGAAATGGTATACATACATGGTTTATAAAAAAATGGTGAACAAGTTCCTGAGAATTATTATTATAGTAATTCCTTTGTTGACAGAGAAAAAGTGCTTAGAAAGATAATAAGTGCTCTTTATCATTTATTATATATTTAAGTTAAGCATCATAGTATATTTAGTGATATGTGTTGTTGTATGGAGAAATTAAATATTTGAATTAAGTGTGTTCATACTTTATAAGTTTGTCATGATGAACCCTGCGTGGTGATGAGTGTGAATTCCAGGGAGTGTAGTGAAGTAAATATGTTTATCTTGTATTTGATCCAAAGTCAAAGTTTATTAAATATAATGGGTGCATGATCAGTAGAGCCCGACACACAAAGTCTGGTCAATATATTGTGAATACAATTTGAAGAGATATTGTAGTTGTTGCAACAAAGGAAGCAGAGGAGCAAGGAGTGTTTAGAAAGAAAGTTCAAGTGAAGTGAACCCTTGACCAAGTTAGAGGAAGTAACTTGGTAAAGTGTTAGTTCAATTGCACTGAACAAGGTGAAGTTGCAAAAGAAGGAAATGAAGGTGACCATGGAAAGTCATTTGTAGGATCCAGAGAAAAGTTACAAAGATGCCATAGCAGTTGGTGTTAGTGATGAAGAAATTGGGAAGGAGGTTGATGAATTAAAGACATGACTTGACTTATTGATGGAGATACTACAAAATCAGAGACATGGATGGGTAATAAAGAGGATAGTTAAATGGCCAATCAAGTGGTTAAGAAAAAAACATAAGCTAAGGGAATTAGAGAAACTCCAGACAAATGTATACATTTATGAACCTGAGCAAGGACCATTGCTTGGATAGAACGATGATGATGTGAACACGGGTTCGATTCCCATAGATGGCACCACCAATTGTTCAAAAGATCCACATATGATAGCTAAATCATTGATAGAAGATAAAATCTATGCTGGTTTTAAATCTAACAATTGGTGTGTGAATGTAGGATATGTTGCTAATATTGACTTTGTATGTAGTAATGATGAAAAAAATTGATAAACAAATGAAGCCCAAGGATGCTAAAGATGGAAAAATAATAGAAATTGTTGATGAAATGACAAATGATCATTAAATAAACGGATCAAACAGTCAACATGAAAGGTATTGCTATAGAACTAAAGTTCTTAGAAGAATTGTTGGAAAATCCGAATCCAACGTCTGACGTAAAGGAAATTATGGTGGATTACAACAGACCTTCGAATCAACAAATTTGGTGCAGCGAGAGTGTAGAGATGGACAACA
>APFE031120649.1:0-16039 GCA_000404065.3 Pinus taeda | reverse complement strand
ATAAAGTAAAATATATTATTTTCTAATATTTAATCAAGAATTTCTCTTAAAAATGCTTAAAAATAAATAATACTTGGACGATATAAATGAGACCCATTAACAGTGAATAATAGGGAAAATGGAGTGACAAGGTGGTGAACAGTGAGTGATATAATGGAAGCATAGGTGAAAAATGTATGGTAATGTATGACATTTTTGGAGCCCAACAGTGGAAAAACAGAATCTATTGAAATGAGTTTAGAATTCTTCATGGAAGAAATATCTATCAAAAACTGGTGGGGATAGATCCTATTGACCTAGAACAGTAGGAGGCACGTAGTTCCCCTTGGAGAATAATTGTTCATAGGCTCACATATGTCAACATGATTCAATAGTCAACAATCATGCCTCCCATCATAATAAACCAAGGCATCCATTGTAAAACCACAAACTACTAGAAGATAAAAAGTACAAATATTGTGGGATCAATAACTATATTATCACAACATTGAACATATAAGGTCTAATCTCAAAAATAAACCACCATATTTGCATGCTAAAAAGAATATATGGGGTCCAGGAACAATGTCAAATAATATCATAGAGGAAGCCTTCATTAATTATCAAAATATTTGTTGAAAAAACTAGGAAAAAAATTATCTAAAGGAAGGTTTTAAACCCTGGAATATAGATTATCCAAAAACCTTAGTTAACTACCCATAAAGCAATGCTACTAGCAAATAATCTATAGATCATCTCCAAAATAAGGTCATCAAAAGCCCCAATTCATTAGTGACAAAAAATATATCATGCCACCAACAAAAATATTAAACATATAGGCCTTGGAAAGTAAGGAAGATAAAAGGTAAAAAATCATGGCTCCATAATCACAAAACGATTCCACTAGTGAAAAATCATAGGTTTTCTATTTGAAAATTTCCTGTAATAAAATAGCAGTAACCCTCATACAGGGAACTCCAATATCATAAAAGTATATATCAAAAGTCATCTTAAATGACCTCAAATAAGACATCCTAGTCCAGGTAATAAAATCACCATGAAAAATCACCTTCTTCTAGAAAAATCTATAAACTACAAAAAATAAGCCCTATATGATAGTTTGTAACTGTCAAAACTAGTCCCACCCAGTTAGAAGATAATACTCTTAACATCAATGCCTTATTTGGATCATAATGACACAAAAAACAAGGCCCGAAAGGGTGGGAGTGGATTATCTTCAATCCGAAAAGAAATCATGAAAATAAATTTGAGTGCGGACTTGGGAAGCTACTAATAATCAAGCTATGACATTGGCACTTTGTCAAGGCCTTTATACATGAGAATAAAGAAGGATCATGAAAATTTTGCTTATATGGTACTCAACAATCATTATCAGGAATATGAAATTATTTTCCACCCCCAATGATAGAAACTTAGCAAGTCTCATGCTCAAAAATCAAAAGGGAGCAAGAAGCTTCCAATCGATAGAGTAATTTCATGTGTTAAGGGCACAAAATAGCCAATTGGATCAATTTACTAATCATTCAAATAATCTCGATGGAAATTTAAAGATGAAAGGGGGGATAATATCTTCATCGAATATCTCATATAGTAATTGGTATTAGCTATATTTCAATAGAAAATGTCAAATTGCAATGAAAAACACAAGTAGAGACAAGGTGGTATAGTGCATTAAAACTGAAATGATAGGTATTAACAAACCAAAATCCCAATTACTCTCTCATATGTCACTTACAATGGAATTTCCAGGACCTTAAATTCCATACATGTTTTTGGATATTTCAAGCGTAATTATTCTGGTTTGGTTTGGTTATTTTTTTTTGGAATGTGTTCGATTTATGCATGATAGTGGATTTCAAGGACGAGACCCCTCCCTTGAGTTTATATTTTGTTGGGTCACTAATATTTTTTTTATGCTTGTGTTTTGGCAAACTTTCTACCAAATCTGGGATCCAACATTTTGTAATCATTTCAGGTTTGGAACTATGCCTTTCCAAGCTTATTTGATGCAATTCCTGAAGGGTTTGGAAAATGGCTAGGTGCAATAATTCAAGTGATTTGTTTTCATGTGAGCCATCATATTTGCTTCATGCTTTGATGTAGAGTTAAATTATCTTCATTAAAAATTAGGTACCTATATCAAATATGAATAACATAATTTCTAATGATGTTGAAGCTCGACATTCCAAACATGCAAAATTACAAGAGAGTGTGAAAATTTGGGAAAGGAAAAATGAGAAGCTTGAAGGTAGGTATGGTATCCTTTATAAATTCTTCTTCACCCTCATTTTCTTATTATTTGGTTTTACCTGAGGATATCGACTAGTCTGGTCTAGTTATTTCTAAAGATGAAAAAATTATTCATCAATCTCTATCATATTTTCACATTGAACATGTCGACTTCAGTTATTGACATATATAAAGAAATAAGTCAATAGTGGGCATTTTCTTTTTCTAGTTCCAGGTTTATCTATGTTTTTTAAGGTATATCTGATACTATGATAGTTTCTTAGGATCTAAACAAGAATAACTCTATTACATATCTTTATGGAAGTTACATTGACCCAATATATAATAAACAATTTAAATTTTTGGAAACATTTTGAAATACTAGTGCTATGGAAATCCCTTTTTGTTTGCATCATGATCTTTTATGGTGCAACCATAACAATGATTTAATACATAATATATGCATTCCAGTTTTTAGAAAGTTACCACCAAAATCATATTAGAAGGAAACATTAGTAAAGGGTGAATATGGTCTCATATTAGGGACTTGTAGCTGCTGGCTTAACTCCAAGAAATTACCAGCAATAAAATAATGTTAGAGAAACCCTAGAAATAATGGATGATCCAAAAAAAAATTGAACAACTCATAATCTATTTTTACTAGTAAAAAAATATATAACTCGGTCACTGAAGTGAACCTTGGCATAGGTTTTATGCCATAGGGAAAGCCTTAGGAAACCATAAACGAGGAAACAAATATGAAAACATTAGATCCATAACCCTTAGTTTAATGCCTCTAGCCAAAAATATTCAAATCATATGCACTAAGTAAACTGACGGAATTTCAAAATTGGTCTACTACAATGTTAGATATCCATAGAAAAAAAATAGAGGATCAAACAGAAATAGAAAAAAAACTTTGATCCACAAACCTTACCTATGTATAATTAGAAGATGAACCATAGCCAATGTGCAAGCTAAAGGAGAAAAAAGTGTGTGAGAGAAAGAGAGATGGAAATAAATTCATACCCATATGCATAAAAGAAGATAAATTAAAAATCTAAAAGAGATCCCAAAAAATGTTGTATGTGTCCATAGCCTAAGGAACTTGTATTGTTAATGAAAATGATAGTACAAATGACAACTAATTTTATACATAACTCGAAGGCCCTTTCCTTGAGATAGGCTATGGACCCACTATGATGACTAGGTAAGCATTAACTATCTAGATATAAAATAATTATGTGTTGAATAGTTTTTCTTTATGCTAAACCTGGTAACACAATAGTAATGACTAGGAAGTGAAGTTATCCTTGACCTAAAGTAAATATAACAACATCATCTCAATACTAATGTTAATAATTTTTTACCTCAAGATGTGTCTTGTGAGTAGTATGATAATGATATACTGCAAATTCTATTTATCTTATGAGATTATTCTATATATGGTGAACTCCAATTTTATGGCCAAAAATCTCTTAAGTCAAATTAATCCAAATTCTGCATATCCTTAGCTTATTGGTCTTCCATCTTTGGATCTTATAAGTTCTCATAATATGTCATTCTCAAAACTCTAAGATCCTTTCAAGGATAGTGTTATAGACATTTTTGGGCACTTCAACCCAAATCATAAATGTCCATAGACTGAAGGATCCTAAGTCCCTAAAAGTGTTGAAATCACTACCTAAAGGAACAAGGTCAACTGATTACATCATCTCCTAGAAGTTCTCCACTGAAAACTTCTCATAAATTGTCAAAACTAGACCATACTGAAAGCTCAATGTAGAGGGTGCGATGCATATCACCTTCTCAATGTACAAGGTGTGATGCATACTGATTTTCTCCTCTGTAGGTTTCGATGGTCGGGAATGGACAAATGGCAGGGACAAAAATGCGAGGTGGAAGATCATGGAATCTTCCAGAAGCTTCCTCTCTGACACTTGCCTCTCTATTTTCCACCAAGGATGAGTGAGAGATCATCATTCTCCAAGTGGAAACAGGAACTATCAGAGAGAGGACACTAATCAAGATCCCAGAAGATGACTCACCTCTCTGTAATCATCTATATATGGATCCCTAATCACAGAGATCTAGAGGATGGAATTTTGTATCTTATAGAGAAGCGCTGTTGGTTTTCTGGTGTACATTCATAGTGTTGGGTGATATAAGCTTCTCTTAAGGTGAAGAAGGGCTTCCTAGATGGAGGATGATGCTGGGTCAGAGCACATGGTTGTAATCCTCTTGCTACTTTTCATCCTAATAAAGCTATTCTTGTTTCCTTCCATATTCTTGTGTACTTGTTTATACATGCATTTATATGGTTAATACACATCTGGTCCTGTATTATTTATGAATTTAGACCTTTCTTTCTTCGATAATAGTATGTTGCTGTGATTCCATAGGTTATTTTGAAGTTGGGCAGACAAAGAAGAAGTGGCTAAGCTCTATCAAGAAGGAGAGGAAATCAAACGCAAGACTCAGGTTGGTCTTCTTGGTTCTCCTCTTGTCTATGTTCATAAAAGAAAAAAATAGTAGACTTTGATTGTTTGTTTCTAAGATAGCCACCCATCTTAGTGGGAATAACAGCATCCAAGTGGACACTATTCCCGGATAAGAAAATGGCGACTTCGTTGGGGAGCGACTAGATTACTTGTTAGACTATCTATCCTTGTTTCTTTTATAAACTTATAGATGGAGCCTGAAGTCAAGCCAGCTAGCCTTCGAACTGCATTTGTTATACAAATGCAAAGTAGATTAATGTTGCTTCAGTCTATCTTCATGTTTTGTTTATGAATTAAACAATAGCTCTGCAAGCAATCTAATTGCCCTAAGTGGTGGCTCTAGTAACCTCTTATATCACCCCTATGTTTTACATACACTGATCTTTACCTATTCGGCCTAAACACCTGAAATAGATTGCAAACTATGAGTGAAATCCTGTTTGAAGTCTTGCACTACTACCATTGCACTCTACCTTCAAGGCAGTCTATATGCATCGCACTTCCTGAGTGTAGTAGGTGTGTTGCATATTGATTTCACTATGTAACAGGTGCGATGGTCAGGGAGGGTTAACTTTACCCTCAGACTGTCGATTTTTCTCACTATGTTTAGTCCTATTGAATATTTTTGTTGTCTGTAGACAGTGTACTTTTGTGAAAACCCCCGTCTCTTGCATTATTCCACCTCTTTAGTGGAAAGAACTATAAATGCTTTTATGTATTATGCGTCGTTTTTAGTACTCTTTTGCAAAAAAGTAGCATAGTCGAATTGTCGTCTATAGATCTGAAAGTGTCTTAGTTGTCGTTTTGAATTTTAAGAAGCAATCCCATTGTTCTTGATAGTCGATTATACAGTTACTATTCCATAGGATTTGAATTAGTAGTTTTAAAGTGTCGAAAAGCAATTTCCATTTGAAAATCGCAAAGTGTCTCTCTTGCTCTCATTTCGTTTTGAAAAAAGAATTTTGTTGAGTACTGTTGCTTTAAAAGTAATTCAATTTGCACATAGCTTTCTTAACATCATTCACATTAAGAAGGCTGAAAACAAATACATGTATGTGCATTTTCATTTTGATTGCTTGGCTTGATTTATCACTGTGCATTTAACGTGTGCTCTCTGCTCTATGAAGAAGATCAAATATTTGTTTATCATCTTAGACTGCATTTTAGGAATTATATACACATCACGTGGTGAACCTGAAAGGAAAATTTTTAAGAAAGATCAACTTAAAATAAATTCAATGAATCTAACAATGCTTTGGAACTTAATGGACAACATCTAGAGGTATGGGCTAGAGACGTATTCTAGCGTCGTAAAACCTGGTAATTGTTGCTTTTAGTGTTGGTTGGGTGATTCCTCCACTCTGAGACAGCAAGTGCCAGTACGGACTTGTGCTCCCATGTACCATCAAGTATATATTCGAAGACCACAATAGGCTGCATCCTTTATCCTTACGAAGCCGTGTCTGTCGCCCTATCGATCGCAATGCACCGAACACAACATTCGGGAAGATTGACTGTCGTATCGTAAAAAATATTTATCAGTTTCGTGAATTGTTTGGTAATCCTCTTTGCCTAGATCTCTAGAGAAGACCATTTTTCTCCTTTTCAGACTCCTTAAAGGAAAAGGTCCTTTGAGCACTTGTCACTTCAGGCTCAATAAAAATCGAAGGCGACTAGAGTCATCTTTTGTTTTTTCTCGACTCTTTAAAATTGAAAAAACAAGTTGTGTCAAAGCATCTAAAATTCATTTAATTCGAAAAACAATTTTCCCTTTTCATTTTGAGTTGATCAAGTAATCTGCAATCATGGAAGAATGTCAATAAAAACCCCGTCGTTTGCCGAAACTCACGAGTCAACCATCATTGACTCCGGAAGTGAAACCATTCCGGATGAAGTGAACTCATTTAACCAGATCAAAGTCCCCTAGGTTGGTTCGAGAAAGCACTCCAACATCCTCAGAGACTCTGGTTACTCCGAACATTTCAGGAATCCTTGCCTCTACAAAAGAAATTTGGCAACAGCAAAAGGACATTACAACTAATCCTAGTGTGATGGTTAACACTTCTATTCCTGAAATGGCTCCATCTACAACCAATTCAGAAGGTGTTACCCCCCAACTGTTTGTTGCTGCAGAACTTAGATCTTCTTTGGCACCAGAAATATTTTACGGACTTGATGGTCTGCCTCTTCCTTCTGGATTGATTGCCATAGAAGAGATTGTGGAAGATCGTCCGTCTAGTACTCCAACACAACTTGGAGCTGGGATCACCCTGTATCCTTCTTCATCAGAAAATATTCACCCACCCTTGAATGTTCCTGAATAATCACTGAGAAATCTTTTGGATAGGCTTAATATGTCTAAACAACCATCAACATCATGGATTGTGTCACCCGACACAGCAACAGCGGAAGCTCCTTTTGCTATTCAGACAATGTTCGTCGGTGTGCCATCTGTCCCAACCAGCCTTCAATCGCTGGATGGAGTCCATCCAGGGACTATTTCGACAGTATGGACTGTTCCCGTTTGTATGTCCAGAATTATATTTGGAATTTCTTACGTTGAGTCTCGACAAATTGATCCGTCACAAGGTCAATTTGGGAAAACTGGTCCCCAAAGTCAAATTATTCCTTTGAGTACTAGACTACCGTCATATGGAGGGACGTATACCCTTTCATTGTCTTCCTCAGAAGGACAATTAAGCATGAGTTCACAACAAGATTTGGGTTACATTGGAATCACAACTAGCGGTTGGGTACCAATCCTGTCTCAACAACCAAGATTTGTATGTTCAATACAACAAAGTTCACCTATGTCAAACATCCCCACTATGCCGGATATTGTGGCAGTATCGCAAGTACAAGTGTCACCAGTTGTATGCCAACCTCAAGTTTCGCACGTTGCAATACAACAATCTCTTGTACCTCCGACACAACCACAACCACCAACTAGTGGAATGGAACAGGTTCAAACAGGGAACACCAATCCCCATCTTGGCCAAATAGTCAGTACTGGACAATAGTTCATGGCTTCACAACCATGGCTAGTGCAATACCAACAACTGCAATTCCAGTAGGCTTACTAAGGATATGAGCAACAATTCTTTGCAAGTAATGGGCAGCCGTATCAACCATATCATAATGCTTATGCCCATCAACCTTATCAAAGTTACCAACATCAAATGCATTATGCTGGTATGCAAAGACCGACTGCTCAAATGATTCCGTCTTATCCTGGGTATGCTCAACCAAGCCTGAATCAATAGTTGCCTTTCGTGTCAACTTTAGAGTTACCAGATCTAAGTCAACTATTGAATGATCCAACTGCCTACACCCCTTGGTGGCCAGAGATTCCACATAAACTTCCGTCGGATATTCCTAAATTTAATGGAAATCTGGGCGAAGATCCATCGAATCATGTGATGACCTTTCATCTATGTTGTTCATCAAACACTCTCAATGATGATTCGATTCGGCTTCGCCTCTTTCAGTGCACGTTAACTGGTCCGGCAGCAAAGTGGTATATCGAATTGCCTAGAGCTTCATTTGATAGCTTCAATACCCTAGCCACAACCTTTTTAACCCATTTTTAGTTACCTATCAGGTACAAAACAAGAAGTGATCTGCTTACCAATTTCAATCAATGACAGCCACTCACATATCCAATCATATTCATGAGTGGCGATGTCATCGTAGAATGGTAAAAACACATGTTCCTGATCAGCTATTGGTTGAATGGTTTGTTAAGTCAATGTTACCCGCTACTACAGAAGATGTGGCAAAGGGATGAGTCATCGCTGAAGAGCAAGTTATTGCTCGTGCACAATATCTAGACTTGATCTATACTCAGTCTGGCACGCTCTACAATAAAATCCTTGACACTTCTAGACCATAATTCTCCTTTCCTCTGCCTCCTAAATCAAATAAAAACTCTCATGGCGACGATGGTCTGATAGGTACAACAAGCACTAAAACCGCAAAGGCCACATCAAAAAAGGCCCACACGGTTTCGAGTCAAGATACAAATGAGGAACTTCTAGGCTCGGAAGTAAATTCTGTGTCAATAGACAAAGGAAAAGAAACCAAGCAACCAGGAGCCAAGAAGAAAAAACAAGGAAGAAGAAAAACCAGGGAGACTTATCTCCTAGAAAATCTTTGGCAAACCCTTATGGGAATGGGAAACCAAAAACTCCATGTCATATATGTGATGAGGATCACTGGACATGAGATTGTGCATATAAAGAAGAACTTATAAAATCTTTCAAAATTTTGAAAACCTCGATTGTACTCACTGATCCATTTCCAAACCCAGGAACAAATATGGTTGCTAGCGAAAATGCTTCCCCATCCCAAGTGCTAATGTTGTCAGTCTCGAAGTAACTGAATGATTCTCTTATAATGAAAAGGAGTAAAGATTACAGGAATCCACAGATGTTGAACAACAAGGATAATGATCAACGTAGTAGTTCAACAACGGCTTCAATAGAAGTCATGCCACCCATCATTCCTGAATTAACAATAAAACCGCCAAAGGGAGTAGTACACAAATTGACGTTTAATCCTCGTGACAGAGTAGCACAACACTAAAATATAGTGGAGGATTTAGCTCAATCGCCATCCATGATGTCGACCCTTGAGGTACTGCAAAATTTCCCCTCCAAAAAGCAGGCTTTATTATCAGCAATAGGTGGGATTGACCTAATGGATTCCAATATTGTATCTTTTAATCATAAAGGATACGAACCTCAGTTACCAGCTCAACTAGCTTTCCTCGTTCAAGTAAAAGCCCTCAACAAAACTGTTCATAGAAAAATTATTGATGAGGGGGCATCCATATGTATCATGTCGATGAGTTGCTAGAAAAATCTAGGGTCTCCATCCTTGTCACGATCATCAATGACATTGAAAGCATTTGATGGATGAACATACTCCTCGTATGGGATAATAAGTAACTTCCAAGTTGAACTGGGTGGAAAAACAATAGAAATCGATGTTGAGTTCATTGACGGGAATCTTGATTACAACATCCTACTGGGAAGACCCTGGATATATGCCATGATAGTTGTTGTGTCGACCTACTTTAGGAAAATTGCATTTCCTTCCCAAGGAGGAATTACAATCATGGACCAAAAAAAATTTCTCCCCAACAGTTCGCAAGTTACGGGAAGCATTCCAATGATCCATGGAAGCCCTAGCATGCTTCATAATATCGGAGTAGGCCTACTAATAGACCCTACGTTAATGGGAACTTTTACCCTACCGCCTCCTATGAATTTGGTGGAAGTGGCTAATGTAGGAACCTACAATATGATATCTTCCATTCAAAAGATGTCAGAAAATGATGTTAAAATGGATCATTCACAAGTTTTGCCTCTAACCCAGCTGGAAATATTATAGCAATCAATGTTCTTAGAATGGGAGGCAAACCCGCATCAATGCTCCTCGAGCGTTTGGATAGATAGGTCTAAGGAATATGGCACCCCTTCAGATCCTTGGTCGCGAGTACACTCTATGGATGAAGGAATCATTCAATCGATGATGATTGATGGGGCACCATGGGAAGATTACCACCATCGTTCCCATCTTATGACTTCGAAAGAAGATAATCCTGGTGACCTAACCCATCCTTCAGTATTTGACTTTCTGACGAATATTGTAAACACGGTGGATTCCAAGAGAAACCTATCCAATATCAAAGAGACTACTGCCATAAATATCTCAACCAAAATAGATGTTGTAGAGAATATTCCTGTTGGCAAATCTTGTTCTTCTTTTGAACTAGAAATATATACCACTCCCTTTCGCAAGTTTAGAGATGTCTTTGCTTGGTCATATGATGAAATTCCAAGTATCGACTCGAGCATAGTTGAACACGAAATTAAGATGTATCCAGATGTAAAACCAGTACAACAACGGCTAAGGCAGGTGCACCCCAAGAAAGTCGTTGCCATCAAGGCGGAAGTTGAAAAACTCCTCCATGCTGGTTTCATTTAACCCGTTCCTCTAGCCGATTAGGTATCGAATGTTGTTCCTGTGATGAAAAAACAAGGAACTATTAGAGTGTGCGTCGACTACAGGGATGTAAATCAAGCTTGTCCGAAGGACAACTACCCTACACCCTTTATCGACCAGATAATTGATGAACGCGCCAGATGCGAAATATTTTCATTTATGGATGGATTTTCTAGGTATAATCAAATAAATATCCACCCACAGGACTAATCAAAGACTGCATTCATTTGTCAGTGGGGCACATTTGCATATCGCAAGCTACCCTTTGGTTTGAATAATGCAGGGGCAACTTTTCAGAGAGCAATGAACTATGCTTTCCATGACATCAAAAACATCATTCAAGCTTATCTTGATGATCTCCGAGCTCATTCGCAAAACCGACTGATCATCTGCGCCATTTGAGAGCAATATTTCTACATTGTCAACACTACAAGATACGACTCAATCCGCACAAATGTTTGTTTTGTGTTAGTTCTGGTCATTTACTTGGCTTCGTCATCTCAAAGGATGGGATTCGTCTCGAACCTTGCAAGGTTCAGGCAATCATCGATTTGCCTCCACCTTCAAACTTGCTTCAGAGCCATAAAGTCCAAGGGAAAGCGAATTTTCTCAGGAGGTTCATTCCATTACGCCAAACTAGCTAAAGGTTATACTCGTCTCTTGAAAAAGTAAGTACCCTTCATTTGGGACAAGGTCACACAAGCCTCCTTTGATGCTTTAAATAAATCTCTATTACAAGCATCATTAACGTATGCTCCTGATTATCAAAAAAACTTTAACATGTATCTGGCTACAACAAATATGACCATAGCAATGGTTTTAGTTCAAGAAGACAATGGAATTGAACATTCTATATATTATTTAAGCAAAAACTTAAATGATACGGAAATTAAATACTCCTACGTTGAAAAGCTCGCCCTCGTGGCTGTTCAAGTGATACAGAGATTTTGACACTACGTCCTCGTTAGGAAAACTACCATTTTATCAGATTGCAACCCCATGACTCACATATTGTCACGACAGTTGCTGGGGGGAAATATTCAGAATGGATAGAGATTCTACAAGAGTTTGATTTGGAATTTAAGAAATCCAAATCAAAGAAAGCACTGGTATTCACGGAGTTACTATGTGATCTCCCATCGTCGTCCAACAATGCAACATCCGAAGAAGAAATCATGGATGAAAATTTGTTTATGATATCTTCAAGTGATTTGTGGTACGGGAATATAATCATTTATCTTGAGACATAGACATATAGGTCTAATACCTCACACTCCGAACAACCACATATTCGATACCAAGCGAAAGACTACGTGATCATCGGTGATACTCTTTACCGTCGTGGTATCAATATAGTTCTACGGAGGTGCCTCACCCTTGCGGAGGCCACGAAAGTCCTGAATGACTACCATTCAAGCTCGTGTGGGGGGAATCAATCCGGTTATGCTACGATGCAAAAAAAATTATGAGTAGGATAATTTTGGCCAACAATGTTCAAAGATTGCATAACCATAGTTAGAAGTTGTCATGCTTGCCAAATTTTCGATAGCAAAACCAGAAGACCACCCGCACCACTTCAACCAGTAGAAGCTATTGTGCCATTTGCCAAATGGGGCATAGGTTTCATGACACGTAACCCCACCTCGGCCAGGGGGCATGGGTACATAATAGTCGTGGTAGACTATTTTACCAAATGGGCTGAGGCGATGCCTACATTAAACAACAGCGGTGAAAAAATTGCCATTTTCTTTTTCAATCACGTAGTCTCCAGATTCGGCATTCCACAAGCCATAGTCACAGATCATGGATCACATTTTTGCATTCACATGATGGTTGAGTTGGCTGACAAATTAGGATTTTCCCATGATAGCTCTACTCCGTACTATCCGCAAGCTAACAGACAAGTTGAAGCAATCAACAAATTCCTAAAGCGCATGCTGCAAAGGATGATCGGAGTCCACAAACAGGATTGGCACCTAATCCTGTACTAGGCCTTGTGGGCATACCAGACATCGGTAAGAAATGCAATCATATTCACACCTTTTCAATTGGTGTACGGTCTGGAAGAAATCTTACCGGTTCAATGTGAAATCTCATCCCTTAAACTTGTAGTCGATCTTCTCCCTAGAACCTCAGAAGAAGAGGCTCTTTTCTTCAAACTAATCCATTTGGATGAAACCTATCATGATGCAGCTTTGGCTAACGAAGTTCATAAGAAGCGAGTCAAAGCACAGTTCGACAAGAATGTCAAACCTCGCGTCTTCTCAAAAGGTGACCTAGTCTTACATTATGACCAGAAATCCGATAAATTGGGAGTAGGGAAATTCAAATCATTATGGATGGGTCCCTATATTGTTAAACGAGTATTAAAAAGGAGCCTAGAAGTTGATGGACTATGATGGGATTTCACTGGTGCAACCTCGCAATGGGTTGTACCTCAAGCATTACTATGCTTGATTTAGCATAGTAATCCTCATGCTTTTGTTACATTTTGTTTTCGCCAAGAGCATTTAGTTTGGTTAAATAATCCACTTGTTTCATTTGTTGCATATGTCGAACTTACTGGAATCATTCGTTGGATATGTCGACGAAGCAAGTCCTAGTTCGCAGAACCTATCTTCTACAGCATGGGCCATTTTCAATCCCAGTGGTGAGTTAGTAAGTTTCAAAGGAGTGTGTATTGGTCAGTCTATGAAAAATATCACTGAATATATCACATTGATAGAACTCCTTTCGGATGCCATCACACATGGCATATGCCAACTTGTCATCAGGCTAGACTCGCAGCTCGTCATTCTACAACTCACCGGCATCTATTCTGTACGAAATCTGGCTATCTATCGCATGTTCCTAAGGGTCAAAATTTTGGAAATACAGTTTGATTTCATCCAATATCAACATATTTCTAGAAGTTTAAACACATT
Organism: Pinus taeda; assembly: GCA_000404065.3. Classification (NCBI taxonomy): domain Eukaryota; kingdom Viridiplantae; phylum Streptophyta; class Pinopsida; order Pinales; family Pinaceae; genus Pinus; species Pinus taeda. Next base: position 2,376 of record APFE031120649.1, on the reverse strand, counting down.
AATAGACTCATTGGCAAATTATGTGTTATATAGACATTTGCGACATTTATAAAAAGAAGCATCACATCAATATATGCAGCAGGATTATGTAACTTAACCAAAATAAAGCTCCGAAAATCAAAAATATATTTCATAACTATTTATAGTCTGTACATAATGTTCAGTAACCAAGAAAAAATTGGTCAAATGACCCAAAACTCAAAATTCTAGGGGGCACCCTAGTCTAATGATGCTGGTGATAACAACTCATCGCCTGTGCAATCATACGTAAGAGCTTAGTCCATCTACTTGGCACTGTAGTAGTATGTCGCCGCAACCGCAGAGGCAGCTCATCGGTCCTCACATCTAGGATACCGAGGGTAAGGCCCTAGATCTGGTCTTGTAGTGCTGAAAGAGTCTTGACCACATGAAGGTCGCGAAGGATGGCCCTCCCAACAGCCTCTCCTGCTGGAGCGGTCGCTGGGTCTCTGCGGTGTATTTTCAGTTGAACTGGTCCAACATTTGCATGAGCACATGATTCTTGATTAGTCTTGATCATAAGAATATAATAACATTATAAAGAACAATGAACATAGATATGGTCAGAAGAATTACCCATTGCACCCCACGGCTCACCAACCAGCAGCAACAAAACTTGATCACCTCATAAATCCATACGAGCATATCGGAACCTGGCATAAACCATCTCCTGATGGTCAAACCACTCGAAGAAGGTCTCAGAAAAAGAAATCTAGGGCGGACCAGTGTGCCGAGACATGAGATCGACCCATCTCTGCATCCATCGTTTGGTCGATGGAGGTAGGCCAAGTGAAATGTACTGCGGCTACAGCAGTGGGATTCTCTCCAAGGCGAAAGCGGTCAAAATAGAACCATAAAGAAAGTTCTTGTATCTGCCACTTTTTACCTTGGTCAATTGTTCATTCATCACAGAAAGTATTGCATCACACCAATTGAACACCTTCGGTTCAAGGCATTCCAAAGCATACTCCATGTAAAATCTGTTGGCTATTTGAAGAGCAGAACTACCAGCCAGTCTAGCAAAAGTAAATAGAATGGCCTGCAAGGGTTGGTCAGTGACATCTCAGATATTGACCTTACCATCCGTACTCGGCTAAGATCCCTCTCTGTAATGCCGACAAATGTAATCCCTCACGAACTCACCCCCACGGGTGGAACCTGATAATGAGAGAGGGGCACCATGCCTAGATAGACTGGATAGAAAATAGATGTCCACCACTTTCAAGGGAATCTATTTGACCCTTAATCGGGAATACCTGGTTGATAGGATCCTAGGAATTGAGGAAATATTGCAACAACCTGATTTGTTGCCTCATGCTAGAGATACGGAAAAACTTCAGCAGGCCACAGTTCCGTAATGCAGGTAATGTGTTCGGATCATGTAAAGCAACAATGTCCTCTTCTTCATGCTCACATTCTCACCATGTAACAACCATTTTGCTCCGATGAATCTCTGAAAAAAAAAAAAGGGAAGAGTCAGGATCTTCATTTGATAAAAAACAGGCAAAAACTCATGAGGAAACTATGCAAAAACTTTCCTCCCTGCATCCATCGCACCCCAGCAAGTGTACTGGGAGTGATGCATACTGACTAGTCAATGGAAAGATCAGTATGCATCACACCTTTCGACTAAGGAAGGGTGCGATGGTCCCAGGGCGAGTTCCTCAAACCCCAGGGGCTCAGCGGGGCAAGGAAACAAGCTCAGAATCCAAAATGAAAGGCATGTAATGAAAGAGCACAAGTTTAGCTCTTACTTGGTCTGAATGGTGTCGAGAATCATCCATAGAATCTCCTGGAATCTTCTGCTGAAAATCAAGGGGGAAAAGCACCTCCAGTGCTCCAACAAACCAAATTCAAATGAAATGGTAAAATGAGAGGTAAAAGTCACTTTTAATTTACTATGCACGTAATTCAAGTAAAATATTAGTGTTTTTAACTCATTTATCAAGCATATGTTTTCATTTCTAATTAGTTTGATGAAGCAAATGAACAGGTAGTACAAATCTTTGAAAGAATGAAATGCTAAGGGTGAATCAAAAACTCAATTAACATCATCACGAGAAATGTTGTCACAGAGTTCAAGCTCATTAAAAAATAAACCCTCCACGAGTAGTTTTAGTGCATAGTTCAAGCTCGTTGAAAAATAAACATAAGTCATGAGCAAATGTTTCCCCCAGCATTTAAGCTCATTAAAAAATGAACCAATAAATAACCATTGTGAATGCCTTATCGCCAGCTTTTGAGCCTTGGTCGTGTTCTTGCCATCACCTCGACTCTGTTTTTAGCCGATCATTCACTCCCATATGATTGTTTACCCCTTCGAGGAACATCTGCGAAGAGTGATTTTGTTAGCCATCC
>APFE031120648.1:45767-85012 GCA_000404065.3 Pinus taeda | reverse complement strand
ATATATAGCTAATTTATGTTTTGATTTCATTAATTGACTAAAGTTTTTAATCTACCATCTAAGTCAAACCGGAAGGTGAGTTCTTGGTAGAACCAATGGGTATTCTCGATCGGAGAGAAGTAATATTGTGAAGACGAGTTATCACCCAAGTTAAAATCTAGTGGAAACACTTTGGGCCTGAGGAGACACCTGGGAAGATGAATGGACTATGAGAGAGATTTATCCACGGTTATTTCCAATAGAAGAACATTAGGACGATGTTCAATCTTAGGAGGGGGAGATGTGATGTCCCCCATATATGTAAATAGTTATTTACTGCATGTTTAAACAAACTAAATATTGATTAAGTTTATATAATTAGTAATTTTGATTTAATTGCATGAAAACTAGAACACTAGAATTATGGCAGTAATTATTTGATTAAAACTAAATAAGAATGTATTGTTAAAAGCGTGGCAGTTGATTTCTCAAAACAGTTAGGTTGGGCAGTTATCCAACCCTAACTACTCCTATGGGAGATTTATTCCAAGGGATCAAGAGGATGAGGGCATATGAGATCTGAGAGGAAAAATGAGATAATTGAGAAGTACTTAAAGAAAAAGATAATTGTGATGGAAGGACAGACAGTGATGAAGTAGTTAAGTCTGGTCAACACTAGATAACTATTGTTGTTCAAGAAAAAAGTTCTTGAGGAAAAACCTAGAAAAGGGTAGATTAGGAGTAGACAAATGGCGTAGCAGTGTAGGTCTCATGGTTGGGAGGCAAGAAAAGATTAAAAGATTTAATTCGGTTTTGCTAAGACAAGATTAAACGATTTAATTCGGTTCAACTAGCGAGATAAGTATAATCTGGAAACCCATAACACCTGTTAATAGAATTTCTATTACTAAAGATAGTATGGATATGCTTTCTTTTAATCAAAGAATTAGAAGTTATTATCTACAAATTTCAAGTATTCTATGTGTCTCTATTGTAGCTAGGTTAAGTAAAGCATCAACTACTATTAAGCATAAATCCTAAATAAAAGAAGGAATATTAGAGAGCTTTTTTGCTAAACTTCATAAATAATGCTCAGAATCTAAGAAATAGAAAAGAATTGTTGAATCAAGCGAATAAGATAAAATTACAGACAATAGCATTTAAAAAATTCCAATAGTTAAACTAAAAGCTTCTATAGTATGAAAACTTACGAAGAGAACTTGTGTCTAAACTAAAAACAGGACAGCCCTTTAACATATTCAACTGATGTGGTAAAACAACTATTATCTTGGCTTATCCGGTTAGGGAAAAATTGCCGAAGAGTTTTAGTAAACGCAAATCTTGGAATTCAAGAGAGGCGAAATAACATATTTACAAGAAAATGATAAAGTTCTTTCCCATACCCTAATACATGTGGTAGTCATATGTAAACGAAGCCCCAAAAATGGGTGACCAAACCCTCTCTTTATAAAAAAATCTGGTTGTGGAAATATGGAAAAAAACACGAGCTGATGGACATGTGATTACACAGTAAATGGTTACAAGCTGATATAGTAAAATATCCAGAATTCATAACCTACAGTCGCTCTTAAAATCACAATTTTCCATGTCTAGAAAATAACATATGGAACACAGAAATTATCACCGCCACTAAGATAATTGGATTAAAATTCCAGATAACATAGTTACACATCGTAAGGTTTCTTTAGGGTTTTTGTGTACCCTTTAACTTAAAAAAAGGGAAATTGGTAGCCTCTACCCAAGCTAAGAGTTAAGTTTTACAATTATTGGGTAAAAATCTAAACAAAGGCTTACAAGTCAGAGACCCATAAGCCGAAACTTAAATAAATTAAACAGTGTACCAAAGCCAAAAGAATTGCAATTGACAAGAAAGAAATCACCCTTTCTCGTCAAGCCAGAACCCTTTTGCATACCCGGTGGAATTTAACTTGAGGGTGGGGAATGCCGATAGAAGGAACCAAGCCACCTAGTACTCCAGCGCTTGAGCTTGTAACACCAGTCATTGCAAACAGTTAGGAGAAGTTATGCCAAAATAGAAAGAGAAACCAGTATAACATTAGAGAAAAAAATAATATGAAAGACTCTTACCTGGAATGACAGAAAACATCTCAGAACCCCTATCGATGGTATAAATAGCCATAGCTAAAAGCAGTAGGATGGGGCATGTCCCTCGGTTAGTAGAAAAAACACACTAGAATAATCATGCACACTATTGGCGGAGGACATGTTTACAGGGTTACTCACTAGGTAAAGAACTCCATAGAGGGTCGAAGCTGAACCAGCAGTGGGAAAAATACAACACGTAATCGATCTACTCACCCAAAAAGCGCTTAAAACAGGGGGATGTGGCGTCCATCGCCCAATATGTGAGGTCAAGGAAAGCCATTGATGCAACACATTCACCCAAGCATCAAAGAGTCAGCTGCCAACCGCAGAGAAGGTAGATTCACATCCCTAGGCAGTCAGTCATCCCGAATTTAAGTTAAGTAATAAATGGATGGTGCCAACGCGAAAGCCGACATTAACTCAACTATAGTATATTTTATGTAATAGCAGTTTCCTTAGAAAGACAATTAAGTGGCATGGAGCGACAGAATTAATATGTGAGTCATAAAATATTACCCTAGAACTTTACAAATCACCTTTGTACCATCACCTACAAACATATACTATGATTTGATCAATATGAATTCCCCTTGGGTTATGACATATGAGTATAATAATATTTAAATGATTTCGAAAAATTAGTAAATTCATAATGTTCTATTACAATAATTGTATGTTAATTTTTTTTGTATATGGGTTTGTGACACTTAATACGTTCGAAAGGGTTGATGCTACAGCAACACATTTCAAAATCAACATGAAAATTACTCACATTTAAAAACAATTATTTATACACAAGAAAAATTAAAATATCAAAATATGCTTTGCAAAAAAAATGTATTATGCAAAACAAAATTGGTTGACTTTTCCCTACCTCCACGAAATAAGTAATCATCTCAGTTCTCATTTCAAAATTTACATTGTAAAAATGTTTCATCATTATATTAAAATAATATAAATAAAAACAATACATTCAAACAAATAATAAACTTTTAAATAAAATACAATACAGTAACAGTCAACCAATTATTATAAACCTTTTATTCTCATCTAATTTTGGTTTCTAGATTGAGGTTGATCACTTCCTTATAATAGATTACTTTTTGTTTTCCCTCTAACTCTTTATTTCCCCACAAATTCACATTAAATGTGGAAGTAATAATATGTTTAATATTATCCTTTTTCTACAAAATGATATCCTCCTTTATCCCCAAATGTGCTAGCCAAGCTTGGGCATCCTTATGTCATCCTCACTTGAGCAGAATGCAGAGGTTTTTACTAGATTTAGAATTAATTTTAGGAAAATCTCTTTGCTTCCATGTTGAAGAAATTCTTCCTTTCCATAAGTTACCTAGTAATTTCCATGCTTTCAATGGGGGAAAGGATGGCTTCAATCAGGAGGATAGAATATTGAGTACTTCCTTTAATATTGATATTGAAGGGTATAAGCTGCTTTTGAATCCGATCAATCTTCCTCAAAGAATCTAAGGATGTACTGCAACCCCACACATCAAATCCATGTAAAATAATAGGAGCGAAGAGAATCTTAAAGAGGAGTTTTTTTTTCCCTATATCCAAAGATCTACCAACTTACAATTATTTTCAAGCCCACAATTTACTTTCCAAACTCCACTTATCATTTTCTCAAGGTTATAATTTCAATTGATCTTCTGATGTGTAACAACCCTAGTGAAAATTCCATGTAATAAAAGTTAATAAAGGAAAAATAATAACCACAGTTGATGGGACACTTATTCCAAGCTGAATGTTGGGAAGAATCCTAGTGATGGGGATCACTTGTGATTGATTAATTTCCAAGGAAATTGGCAAAGGCAATGCCTAAGGATTTGGAAAGGAAAAATGGCATTCTTGGCACATTTATTTATAAAAATGATGGAAATTAGGAGAAAAAAGGGAGGTGGAAGGTCACAAGTTGCATGTGAGGAGGAAAATGAGGGAAACTAATGGAAAATGAAGAAAATAGAGGCCTCATTCATAAAAAGGCCTTTGAGGATCAGTTGGTAACCTTTTGTTAGTTCATTGTTAAAGTTCTCTCATTATTCTCTCTCTCTCATACTATTGGATACTTAGGGTTTTCTTGGAGCACTCTTGGAGGGTGTGGAATACTTGGATTTTTGGAGCAAGAAGGCAAAGGAAGAGAAGGAAAGGGAAAGAGGACATCGGGATCAATTGTTACAACAGGATTTTCTTACAGGTACCGAGTTGTGTGTATGTTTTCCTCACTAGTTTTGGCATGCATGGAATATGCATGTGGATTATTGGTCATGATCTGTCACTGACATGGAGGATTTCCTGGATTGATAAGTGGATTTCCTATACTTTCCATTTTTTGGATAGTCATGGAGATTGTGGGCTTATTTCCTTGTCTTTTTTTGGTTGGTTCCCATGTTTCCTTAGTTTGTGTTGAGTTATTAGTTACTGGAATCCCTAGTTAGATAAACACTGAGGAAGCCCTGTTACAGCTTGGGTTGGGTTACTAATCCTGGAAGCCTTGGTTGGAAAAACGCTCTGGAAGCCCTTTGTGAGTTTAGTTACTAGTCTTGGAAGCCTTGGTTGGAAAAATGATCTGGAAGCCCTTTGTCGGTTCAGTTACTAGTCTTGGAGGCCTTGGATGGACAAACGCTCTGGAAGCTTGGTGGTAGTTGTGGGTTGAGTTACTAGTCCTGGAAGCCTTAGTTGGAACAAATGCTCTAGAAGCCCTGGAAGGCTTGGATGGAGACTAATATGATGATGGTTTTGTGATGTCCATCCATGAGGTGGAATCACTATTTGATGGGTTGAGGTGGATGGCATATGAAAGCCCTGGATGCTTTTGGATTGATGTGTTCTATGAGATCCCACATTCATGCTTGGAATATGGCACGAGGGTGAATATTTGAAGAGAGATTTGGCTTAACCATTCTACAGTCAAATGGAATGTGGAAGTCCCATGTTTGGATTTTGCATCATCAATATGAGGTTATTTCTCCCTGTATTTCTATGAGTATTATACTGGTCTATATGTGGATTATATGGTTGTGATTTCATTGGTATTTCTATTGCTATTATTCTAGTTATGTATGTGTTTTCTAACAATAGTTATGTATAGCTCTCATCCTGTTTTTACTTGTAAATGAATTAACAATGTATCAATGACCTCATGGATGAAACAATAGTCAATGTGTTGATGCATTAATGCCTCTTAGCGATCTTTAGCTAAGTATCAGATCCATATGCTCAGATATGCTATTTACACATGTAGATTACATATTCATGATATGTTTGACAAAATACCTGCCATGGCTAGTAAGGGTCAAGTCAAGGTCTCATTCAAGTGATTGCATTTATGTTGTCATTTCTTTGTTATTTTATTGTTCTAAAGATGTCATGCTATTCTGGTCAATGACTTGGGCTCTCGGCCTGAAAAAGTGAGTCAAATCTCAGGGACGATTGCACAACATTGTGTAAAAAAGTCCCTGGATGCTAGCTTGCGGGCCTATGAGAGTGTCCAAAGGTCCCTAGACACTAGCATGCCCATAGCATGAGAGCATCCAAAATTCAAGTGGTCTAAAAGCTCACTGGGACCTAGGGGCTCGTTAGTAGAAAGGTTGGACTAGTTTCTGAGGGTACTAATGCTGATGTTGAATGTTGCTATGGTGTGTTTCCGTTGGTTCCACTTCCTTAACATGAGTTAGGAGGTCGAATCATATCATTTCATATCATATCATATCATATAAGCCGTTCTAATCATCTATATAGGTTACAACCCATTCTAATCATCTCCCTCGTTGCCCTAGATATATTTTATCATGTGCCATTACATTTGTTATATAAATTTATAAGTTTTAGAAACTAACAATGTTATTCAATATTCAAAAATATTCACAAATATTCATATATGTAATTTTCTTTTTTTTACAATTTTTTTTAATTTTGTTGTCATCAATTCTAAAAATTTTCACCTTGATAACAAATTACTTGATATATTTTCTTGAGTGTGGCTTTTCTTAAGATATAGGTCACCTCCATCAATAATTAGTGTTACAAAACAATAACCAATATCAATACTCCTAGTCTTACTATGATAATATGGATTTCTACCCAAATGGATAGCACCTTGACTATCACAAAATATATTTAAACCATCCTACATTCTTCCAAACTCACCCAGAAGGCCCATTCAATCAAATTTCCTCCTTGCAAGCATGTGAGATAGGGATATATTTTGTCTTGGTAATGAACAAAATAATTATTTCTTGAAGCTTTCACATCCAACTAATAGATTCTCTTGCAAGAGTAAAGACAACCTCAAGTAGATCTCCTATTGTCAAAATTACCTGCCAAATATGAATCAACATTACTAGAAACAAAATCATTGCAAACATTAAATGTTTTATAGTAATCACTTATTCCTCTAAGATACCAAATCTCTTGTTACACTTCATTTCAATGCTCTCTTTCTAGATTTTCCATGCACCTACAAGCAACACCCACTTCATATAAATTATCTTCTCTAGTATATATCATCGCATACATCAAACTTCTTAGTCCATTAGCTTATGGTACATGAGACATATAATCCTCTTCTTCCTCATTACTAGGACATAAAACTAAAGAAAGCTTAAAATGAGAAGCTAAAAGGATATTTATAAGTTTCATATTACTTATTTTGAATTTTACAAGTATTTTCCTATTGTAATTCTATTGTGAAAACTCAAGCTTACAATTTTTCTTGTATCTATGTATTTCTATGCCTAAGATTTGTTTTGCTACCATTATATCCTTCATATCAAAGGTCCTAGCCATATGAGTCTTTGACATGTTGATATCATCCATGCTTTTTCCCATAGTCACTGCTAGTATAATCATACATGATTATGAAGGAATCAAACTTTTAATGATGATGACGATGATCATTAACATCATGATTATGAAGGAATCAAACTTCTAATGATGATGGCGATGATCATTAACATCAAAAAAATACCTAGATGGTATACTAAACATTAAGAAGGTAAGAGGTTAATTAGGATTTTTTAACATTTTCTTTCTGTACTCGAAAATAAGTGAGAGAAGTGTCCCCAGATCACCAAATTTTTGCTAACTTAAAAGTTCAAGAAGGTTAGTATCAAGGAAAATATTTTTAAAATTAGATCAAATGTGAGTATAAAAAAGACAATTTAAGAGAAAATGATTGTCGTCGTCAATTCTCTTGGCATAGCATAGGTGATAGACTCTTTCATCCCAACATGTTTTGGGAATTTACAAACTCCCAGTTTTACTGTGGAGCTCATGAGAATTAGTCCTAATTTTAGCAATGTTCATTTTTTTCTTAGCAATAGTTAAGACAAAAAGATAATTTTGGTTTTCTATATTGAGGTTGATCACCTCCTTATAATAGATTACTTTTTGTTTTCCCTCTAACTCTTTATTTCCCCACAAATTCACATTAAATGTGGAAGTAATAATATGTTTAATATTATCCTTATTCTACAAAATGATATCCACCTTTATCCCCAAATGTTCTAGCCAAGCTTGGGCATCCTTATGTCATCCTCATTTGAGTGGAAGGCATAGATTTTTACTAGATTTAGAATTAATTTTAGGAAATCTCTTCGCTTCCATGTTGAATAAATTCTTCCTTTCCATAAGTTACCTAGTAATTTCCATGCTTTCAGTGGGGGAAAGGATGGCTTCAATCAGGAGGATAGAATATTGAGTATTTCCTTTAATATTGATATTGAAGGCTATAAGCTACTTTTGGATCTGATCAATCTTCCTCTAAGAATCTAAGGATGTATTGCAACCCCACACATCAAATCCGTGTAAAATAATAGGAGTGAAGAGAATCTCAAAGAGGAGTTTTTTTCCTATATCCAAAGATCTACCAACTTACAATTGTTTTCAAGCCCACAATTTACTTTCCAAACTCCACTTATCATTTTCTCAATGTTATAATTTCAATTGAGATTCTAATGTGTAACAACCCTGGTGAAAATTCCATGTAATAAAAGTTAATAAAGGAAAAAAAATAACCACAGTTGATGGGACACTTATTCCAAGCTAAATTTTTGGAAGAATCCTACTGATGGGGATCACTTGTGATTGATTAATGGCTAAGGAAATTGGCAAAGGCAATGCCTAAGGCTTTGGAAAGGGAAAATGGCACTCTTGGCACATTTATTTATGAAAATAATGGAAATTGGGGGAAAAAAGGGAGGTGAAAGGTCACAAGTTGCATGTGAGGAGGAAAATGAAGGAAACTAATGGACAATGAAGAAAATAGAGGCCTCATTCATAAAAAAGCCTCTGAGGATCAGTTGGCAACCTTTTGTTAGTTCATTGTTAAAGTTCTCTCATTATTCTCTCTTCTCATATTCTTGGATACTTAGGGTTTTCTTGGAGCACTCTTGGAGGGTGTGGAATACTTGGATTTTTGGAGCAAGAAGGCAAAGGAAGAGAAGGAAAGGCCAAGAGGACATCGGAATTAGTGGCTACAATGGGATTTTGTTACAGGTACCGATTTGCGTGTATGCTTTCCTAACTATTTTTGGCATGCATGGAATATGCATGTGGATTATTAGTCATGATCTGTCACTGGCATGGAGGATTTCCTGGATTGACAGTGGATTTCCTATATTTTCCATTTCCTGGATAGTCATGGAGATTATGGGCTTGTTTCCTTGTTTTTTTTTTGTTGGTTCTCATGTTTCCTTAGTTTGGGTTGAGTTACTGGAAGACCTAGTTAGACAAACGCTATGGAAGCCTTGTAACAGCGTGGGTTGGGTTACTAGTCCTGGAAGCCTTGGTTGGACAAACATTGTGGAAGCCCTTTGTGGGTTCAGTTACTAGCCTTGGAAGCCTTGGTTGGAAAAATGCTCTGGAAGCCCTTTGTGGGTTCAGTTACTAGTCTTGGAGGCCCTATTTGGACAAATGCTCTGGAAGCCCGGTGGCGGTTGTGGGTTGAGTTACTAGTCCTAGAAGCCTTAGTTGGAACACATGCTCTGGAAGCCCTCGAAGGCTTGGATGGAGACTAATATGATGATGGTTTTGTGATGTCCATCCATGAGGTGGAATCACTATTTGATGGGTTGAGGTGGATGGCATATGAAAGTCCTAGATGGTTTTGGATTGATGTGTTCTATGAGATCCCACATTCATGCTTGGAATATGGAACGGGGATGAATAGTTGAAGAGAGATTTGGATTAGCCATTTTACATTCGGATGGAATGTGGAAGTCCCATGTTTGGATTTTGCATCATAAATATGAGGTTATTTCTCCTTGTATTTCTATGAGTATTATACTAGTCTATATGTGGATTATATGGTTGTGATTTCATTGGTATTTCTATTGCTATTATTCTAGTTATGTATGTGTTTTCTAACAGTAGTTATGTATAGATCTCATCATGTTTTTACTTGTAAATGAATGAACAATGTATAAATGACCTAATGGATGAAACGATAGTCAATGTGTTGAGGCATCAATGCCTCTTAGTGATTTTTAGCTAAGTATGAGACCCCTATGCTCAGATATGTTATTTACACTTGTAGATTACATATTCATGATATGTTTGGCGAAATGCTTGCCATGGCTAGTAAGGCTCAAGTCAAGGTCTCATTCAAGTGATTGCATTTATATTGTCATTTCTTTATTATTTTACTTCTTTGAAGATGTCATCTTACTCTGGTCAATGACTTGGGCTCTGGGCCTGAAAAAGCAGGTCAAATCTCGGGGACACAGGCATAATATTGTGTAAAAATGTCCCTGGATGCTAGCTTGCATGCCTATGAGACTCTCTAGAGGTCCCTAGACACTAGCATGCCCATAACATGAGAGCATCCAGAGGTCAAGCGGTCTAAAAGCTCAATGGGACCTAGGGGTTGGTTAGTAGAAAGGTTGGACTAGTTTTTGAGGGTACTAATGATGATGTTGAATGTCGGTATGGTGCGTTTCCATTAGTTCCACTTCCTTAACATGAGTTAGGAGGTTGAATCATATCATAGTGGCCTCTCATCACATGTTTACCCCGGCTGGCTGATTGCTTAGGTAGATGTGGGAGGAGGGTCTTACACAGTGGTATCAAAGCATGATTCGCCCCTCAGATTGGATGGGTTGTGTGTTGGTCATGTAGGCATGTCATTTGTATCTGTGTCTCTTTCAATTGCATTCCATGTGCTTGTTGCATTTGCAGAATGTTGATCATGGTTGTAGTGTTGTCGTCATGCGGAAGTTGATGTTGTTATTGTGGAGTGCATCATCATGAGTGTATGATTGATTAAATGTTCTTATATGTCACTTTCATGTAACATTTTGCATGGTTGGTTACATTATTCTATGTTTGGTTTCATTCTTGTATGCTTGGTTACATGTATCATTCTTGTAGGGTTGGTTACAAGTATTGTTCGTTTATGCTTAAGTACATGTGTTTATACATGTGTGTGGTTGGTTACAAATTTCTCATGCATGTTAATGTTTTCAAGTGGTCAAGTGTGCAGTGGTATAGTGATTGTTGTCATGCATAAGGTCATGGTGTGTGTTGTTGTTAAGGTCATGCATTGATGACTGGACCCTAGCTAGAATGATGCTTGCATGGTTACATGCTTATGCGTTATGTTTCTACATGTTGTCATGATTATGTTATACATGTATCACACTTATTTGTTGATCTTGCAGACAGGGTATCATCCTTTAGCTATACTAAGGTATGTTGGTTTATTGTGATTTGTTTTAGCTAACATGATATACCTTCCAGGTAGAAATATCAAATGGCTAGCAAGATGGTAGACTACAGGGACTCTCCCTATGAATCAAATGAATAATATGGTGTTGGGAACTATTCCAATTTGGTAGATACATTGAGAAGATTAAAGGAAGAGATAAGGAGTTGTAAGACAGATAATGAAAAAATCATGCAAACATAGGAGAAACAAGCAGTGGTGAATGCAGTGATACTTCAGAATTTGTTATATTTTCAACAACAAGGACCACGTTGGATCAACTATGAGCAGGAGGACATAACTAATGGCGCATATGGTAGTATATCACATGATGGTCATAGGTTAGATAGAGATGAAATGGTTTAAAATGGAAGATTGTTGGACACTCCGAATAGGATAGGGGATAGACACATGTACTATTCTACTTCTGATTCAGATAGTCACTATGATCGTCATCATTATCATCCTTCTAAGAGGAGTGATAAGGGATACTTTCCAGATGAGTTTAAGAAATCAAAGCCAGCTAATTTTAATGGAGAGACGAAGATACCACATGATGCAAAGACATGGTTTCTTTTCATGAGGAAGTTCTTTAGGTTGCATGATTATTCAGAGAAATGCAATCCAGAGTAGCTACATTCATTCTCAAAGGTAAAGTAAACATTTGGTGGTAAGACGTGAAGAATGGCGAATGTATTCATGAGGAACACTTGACTTGGAGTGAGTTTCAGAGGTTATTCAAGAAGAATTATTTGTTAGAGAGAAACTTTGATGATAGGGAAAAATAATTCTATGAGCTGAAGATCGAATCGATGACAGATGATGAATACACTAGTAGGTTCTCAGAGTTACTAAGATATGAGACTTATCTCATTGAAGAAAAGGCCAAGATTTAGAGGTTCATTAGTGGATTATTGGTGTCATTCAAACACAATATTGAGTTCGATGAGCCTAGATCATTGGAGGAGGCCATTCAAAAGTTAAGGAATTGTTATGAAAAATCGGAGCACAGATCAGAGACTATGCCAAATAGGAAAGGTAATGCAAAGAAAAAAGGAAAATGGAACAGAAAGTGAGAAATACTTCATGGTATAGGTAATAAAGAGAATATAATTCCATCTAAGAATTTAAATGCATCAGATAGAGGATAAGGGCATCGATCTGAGGAGAAGCACAAGGGTGTGGGCTAGAAGCATATAGAATGTTGCATTTGTGGCAAAGATCATCGCAAGAGAAATTGCCCATAGAATTAGGGTGGTAGGCCTCAAATATATAGTGCATAGAACACACAGACTATTGGGGATGTTGGTGAGAGTATTCCTTTTATGTATGCAACATTTCATAACAAACATGCAGACTATCATACATCTATCATTAAGATGGACGGTAAGCTTTGTGATCAAGTTATTTCTATTTCTATTGACCTTGGATCTAATTATAGCTATGCATTAGAGGAAATTTTAGCCTAAAAGTTTCCATGAAATTTTAATGTAATTTCCATGTCATAACATGTAAACCAATCAAAATTATTTAAATTAAAAAATCGGTACTTGTAAAAATTTTGGAGGGAAAAGAAGAAAAACTATTTTTTTAATTGTATTTTTGGCTTATCTCCTTATAGGTTTATTCAAATTTCAAGTGTATACACTCATTTGATGTAGAATTAAAATTTACATTGAACGAATACCCAACGCACATACTTTTTAAAAGACACACATTGATAAAAATTGAAGATACATTAAAAAGTGTGTTCAATACAATTTGAGTACTAATAAAATGACATGTTATAGCAGGAGAAATATAGTTTATTCCTCGTATTTAATTTATTATTAAATAAAAAGTGGATCGTAAGACATGCACTCTTAGCGGCCCATATCCTCCTATTATTACTTTTTGCTATGACTACTGACTCTACCACTCTCTTTCTATTTTCCAATATATGGATCCTCTATTAATTATTCATTAACCATCAAAAAATGCCCCTCTTCTCTTTATTGACACAATCATTTAAATTCCCTTTACATTTCCTTTTCTTAGCTTTTGAGGCATGCTAGTATATATAGAGATGCTTTAAGAGTATGTGTTTGTTGTTAATATTTGTGATCATCTTCATTGTCAACATCATAATAAATAATCTATTTTTAAGGTAATTGCAAAGCCAAACAACAAATTTGTGTATGAGACTTCTTTGTTTGAGGGACAAGAGACTTGCAATTTGATTGTTGAAGTTTAAGAATGTGTACATACTCTATCCTCTTTGAGAAGATATTGATTATAGTTGGTGTGGGTATATTATCTTAGTTTAGTATAAATGACTTAAAAAATGTTTATAAAATCTAAGTAAATTATATATATATATATATATATATATATATATATATATTATATATATATATATATATATATATATATATATATATATATATATATATATATATATATATATAAAGACTATATTTTAGATATTTGGTTGAAGACAAGTTTTCCCACTAATTTAAGTTAATGAACTATCACAACCACATGAGTAAATGTGCTTCATAT
This sequence comes from Pinus taeda, assembly GCA_000404065.3. Taxonomy (NCBI): domain Eukaryota; kingdom Viridiplantae; phylum Streptophyta; class Pinopsida; order Pinales; family Pinaceae; genus Pinus; species Pinus taeda. The sequence goes on along the minus strand of APFE031120648.1, from coordinate 71,643 downwards.
AAGCATATCAATGTCATTTTCCATTTGTTATTTCATACACTTTCCATATATGATATACTATTTGTTATTTTACCATGATGTCATTTGTTATTTGATAACTTGCATGGAATTTCATAATTGCATTAAATAACTAGCATAACTATATAAATTAAGTGGTTAATGATAACCATCAAAATGCTTATCCACCATTTCTACGATTGAGAATTTGTAAGTCTAAGACAAGAGTGGAGGTGGGAAATATAAAAATTGTTTGGAAACCTTTGATTTCATCCATTAGATCATATATGCGACCAAAAATATTCTCATATTATTAAATTTAGACTATCTATAATTTTTTATATTTTAAATAATGAAAAATGAAAAATAAAAAAATAAAAAAAATAAAAACCTATTTCAAAATAAAATGTATCTATCAATATAAATATGAAATTATCAATAAATGAGATGAATAATTAAAATTAATCAATGTAAAAACTCAACCAAAGGATGCCCACCTATTTTATGATCATAAAATTAGAATAAATGAGATATTAATCTATCAACATCCAATAACAAGAGTATTAACATAATGAAATAGACACAAAATAGTATTATCAGCATAATGAAGTGGTCATACATGACAGAATGTTGGGCATTGAACTTCTACTCTGTCATCGTCTTTAAAAGTGATATGTTCTTTCTTTTTTATTTCATTGTGTGACATATGGTGTCCATGAAGAGCTATTAGTTTTCTCCCATACAAAAAAGTTTTAGGAGTTTTATACTGTTAACCTTCGCTTTATGATTAAAATTTTCACCAACATCATTGTGTTGCCGCATACCCATCACATGGATCAAGGGGTGTCATCTGTGCTTAAGGACTCTATGTACGAAAGATCTATATGAGATATCTTGCGAATGTGACTGCTCCATCTGATTTGTTGACAAATGATGCAAGTAGATCAATCATCCGTCAATGACATGCATCATTTAATGAATACGAATGAAATGTATCATTCATTTTTCAGCTCAATTGTTTTCCTCATAATATTTCAAAGCTCACCTACATTTATATAGCTGAAAATTCAACTCAAATGTTCATTTGATCATTCATTTGGATTTAAGAAGCTTGTTTCCCTTCCCAAAATGTTTGAGAGAAATAATGATATGCATGAGTTCTACTTTGTTCAAAATATTTGAAACGAAGATAGTTGAAAAACTTTCAGATAGTGTGCTAGGGGATTATCTGGCAAAAGATTTTCTATCAGAAATTGGCAATGCTTTGCCTGATTTACTCATAGTAATAGTGGAAGCCATGAGTAATGAAAGGCTGGATGACAACGTGATGATGTTTTCACAGAAAGTTTTCATACCTTTAACCAAGGCCTGAATTCATGTTGTTATTGCACTTTTGCTCTGTCGCAAAGAACGGGTCAGAAAATGTACCTAAGCTCGATGAAAGTGCCACAAAATTTGGTTGCAATGAGGTGCTTTTTACGTTGGGAGACAAGCCAAAGCTTATTTATCTGGAAGCCATGGAGGAGGTAATATTTAAGCAGTATTTGTTGTTTGAAATGGACGACTACTTGGTAAACTATTTTACACGTACCAATACAAATTTGATGTATTAGTGGTTGAATCAAATCAAACTATCAAATCTTCAAACTATTTTTCTTAACTTGACCAAATTTGGTTATTATGATTAAAATTTGACTGAATACAACACAGGTTTTTCATATGCCATGCCACATTTATTATGTTTTTCCTCTACCCTGCTATGGTTATTATGTTTTCCCTCTAGGGGCCATGAATATTGAACTTATTAGGTTTGTCCTTTGCCCTACCATGGATACGACTACTTGGTAAACTATTTTACACGTACCAATACAAATTTGATGTATTAGTGGTTGAATCAAATCAAACTATCAAATCTTCAAACTCTCTTTCTTAACTGAACCGAATTTGGTTATTATGATTCAAATTTGACTTATCATAAAAGAATACAACACAGGGTTTTCATCTGCCATGCCATGGCTATTATGTTTTTCCTCTACCTTGCTATGGTTATTATGTTTTTCCTCTACCCTGCCATGAATATTGAACTTATTAGGTTTGTCCTTTGCCCTACCATGGATATGGTAGATTTATATGTGTCTAATGATATTTAGCTAAATTTCTCTAAAATGGAAATAAGCCAGAGATATTGTTGTTAGAAGAACAACTTTCATGTTATTAAAGGCATAGATGTAGTCTCTTTTACATTATATGTGTGATTATTTTGAATGTGAACTCATTAAATAACCCTACGATTTTAATTTTGTAAGTAATCTCATATGGCAAGACAACTATTGGGAGAATCATTAGTATTGGTGAGACTGGGGTAACCCTGCTTTTGCTGCATTCAAGATCTGTTGAAGCAAACCAGACTGTCGAATTCCAACAACCCCAAAATGATTATGTTTGCCAAGGAAAGGATAATTTGCTTTCAAATTTTAGCTTGATCTAGGGAAATGTGATAGAATGACATTATTATGTTTCTAATTTTGTATTGGGTACTTTTGAGTGCAGGAACAACCTCGGTGCAAAATCGACAATAGGTGCAACGCTACCAAGCTAGTTGCAGTAACATAGGGTAAATGTGTATCTTGAAAACTTTGAAGACTTTGAAGGGATAGATTATGATTTTTTGGCCATGGTCTCTAAATACTATGGATGCAAAATTGCAAGTCATGCAATGGAAGCTCCCAACCAAAAGCTATTACAAGAAAACAACAATAATAGGAGGGACTTAGGAGACATTGAAAATATGGTGGGAGCTCTGAATGCCAAACGCAATATCAACAAAGATGGAGTCACATAAAATGTTGTTTGATGTTATTTACTTGTATATGAGGTCATATGAAGTAAATCAATCCCTTGTCACTAGTCTTTCTGTAGCTGGGTTTTTGTTTTTGCAATTTCCTTGTTGTTCTATTTATTGGCTTCTACCTCAAATATTTGTTCCTAAACTTGTTAATCTATTGATTAATAGGAGGTCGTGAGTATACTTGGTTTTCAATGAGAACAAGGGAGCGAGTTCCAGGACTTAGGTAAGTTTAATTAGAACATACAATGCAACCTTGATGAAAAATTGTTTTCTAGTAGAATTGTTGAACACAAAGTCTAGGGTTTTTTAAAGGAACAATCTGCAGATTGGTAGAGCTACATTAAGGCTAGACATCCTAGGTGGTCCACGTGTTTTCTTGATCTTATTACCTACTATTATGTTCCTCTTGAATTGTTTAGTTTGTTGCTTTTCTTTTATTTCGGGGATCCAATTATGTTCTCTATTTTCTCACCCTTTTTATGTTTTTCAATTTGATTCTTGCAATCCCAAGTAGAGGCCATTATTGTGAGGGAAAAAGCAAGAGCACATGCAGAAGTAGTCCAGGGAAAGAAGAAGAGGTGCGCGAATAGAAAAAGGGTTCAATATGGCTCTAGTATGGAGAAGGATACTTCTATTTCTTTCAGTGATAATGTAGACTTGGGTGCACAAGAAGGTGATTTAAAAACACCTAGACAACTCAAAGCAAGGAAATCTAGAGCACCATCTCTGAATACAACATTAACAACTCGAAGTGAGGTATGTCTTGTTTCTTCTTTATAAGTTTGATTGGATCTTTGATGTTTTTCTTTGTTTAGCGATAGTTTAAATCCAAATATACGACCAAAGAAATACCCACATGCCACAACCACACAAAAATACTGGCAAGTTTTACAGATTTGTGTATATGTGTGATGTAAGCAGAATAAAATTAGTTACTAATCTTGATAAGGTTATTTAAAGATGCATGTAGGGACTCAGTATCCAATGTTCACAAAAGTCAGTATCCAACGCTCACAAATCAGGAACTACCGAAACATCTCTACAGTGTTTGAGAAACTTTAGGTTTGTGATCTTCTTCGCAACCTTCAACGTTATTTGTTCAAAAAGACTAATATTCCTTCAACGTTATTCGTTCAGAAAGACTAATATTGATTGTAATAAAACAATCTATACAAAAAAGCACAGTGACATAGTGACTCTGCTTTAATTTCTATAACAGATTAGCCGGCTCCTCGTGGACATTGTCACTCTTGAACGTATCGTAGTAGAATTGTTAGACAGATAGAAATAACGGTGAAGTAACGGTGATGTGATTCTAAATGATTCAAAAGCCGTCATAAAATATCTTCTTCAGAGCGCATTCTTTGTCATGATTGTCTGCTAATGTTTCTTTCTACACTACAAAGACGAGGAATTCATCGTGAAATACAGAGTGTGCAATTAAATTATTTTAAATTGTAACTATTTATAAGTATAGCGTTTTTTTGTTAGTTTGATTTACAGAAATTTGAACATTGAATATTGAATATTATGGTTTATATCATAATAAAGTGATAGCCAATTGAATGGTTCCCCTTTAAAATTATTTATAAATAAGTAAAAGGAATTTGGTAATATAAAATTTGATGAATTTATAAAAAGTTTAGTTTATTGATTTTTTTTTAATTATGTAGATTTTTATGGCTCAAACTTATGATTTAACAAATTTTTAATTGATTAGAAATATATTTAAGAAGAAGGTTATTTTAACAATAATAACAAGACATAAAACTATTACAAGGAATGGAAGATCATGATGTCATTTGCATGAATTGAACATGAAGAGGGAGTGTCTCAATTATTCTTCCCAACCATTTAAAATATGTTCAATTAACATCTTTATATATTAATAATTAGATAGCTAATATAAAATATGGACATTTTCACTTATATAAATATGACATGTTAAAATGTGATTATATGATATTAAATTGTTGATAATTAAATACTCCATTTCAAACAAAAACATTTATATATTTGTTTTTGCTAGATAATATGAGTATTGAGATAACTCATAGGTTGATTACCTAACTCTATGGCTGGATTACCTTGACTCGATTTTTGCTAGTAGATTTATGATGAGTATTGAGATAACTCATAGGTTGATTACCTAACTCTATGGTTGGATTACCTTGACTCGATTTTTGCTAGTAGATTTTCCAATCAACATAAGTGCCTAAGAGAGCACCTTCTCACCTGTTACTCTAAGCTAGACAAATGAAAAAGATATATTATTTTAACAAAATGGCTTTTAAAAATTAATTAAAATACGTAAAATTTGTTACACAAAATGGCTTTTAAAAATTAATTAAAATGGTTTTCTAGATTGAGGTTGATCACCTCCTTATAATATATTACTTTTTTTCCCCTCTAACTCTTTATTTCCCCACAAATTCACATTAAATGGGGAAGTAATAATATGTTTAATATTATCCTTATTTCCCCCAATGTGCTAGCCAAGCTTGCGCATCCTTATGTCATCCTCACTTGAGTGACACGTAGAGGTTTTTACTAGATTTAGAATTAATTTTAAGAATTCTCTTCGCTTGCATGATGCATAAATTCTTCCTTTCCACAAGGTACCTAGTAATTTCCATGCTTTCAAAGGGGGAAACGATGGCTTCAATAAGGAGAACAGAATATTGGGTATTTCCTTTAATCTTGATATTGAAGGCTCTAAGCTACTTTTGAATCTGATGAATCTTCCTCTAAGAATCTAAGGATGTATTTCAACTCCACACATCAAATCCATTTAAAATAATAGGAGTTAAGAGAATCTCAAAGAGGATTTTTTTCCCTATATCCAAGGATCTACCAACTTACAATTGTTTTCAACCCCATAGTAAATTTTCCAAACTCCACTTATCATTTTCTCATTGTTATAATTTCAATTCAGCTTATGATGGATGTTGATTCCTAGATATTTGCATGAATGTACTTCCTCCAAGTAGTGGTTATCATTAATTAAAGTATCATAGGTGATACTTTTGGTTTTAATTATCAACACTTTAGTTTTTTTCAATATTAACAATCATACACATCTTGGAGTAGAAATCTTGGAGGGTTCTTAGTTGGTTGTTAATATCATAATGGATTCTTTCCAAAAGAACAATATTATAGCATAAAGTAGAAGAGTTATTACTATACAAGTGAGTGTGGGGCCAACAAAACCTCCCTCCTCAAAACACACTTCTAGCTCATCAATGTATATTCCAAGGGGATAAGGGACACCCTTGCTTGAATCTGATATTGCAGTCAATTTCTTTTGAACAGGCTTTAGTGGTCCTTATCTTGGATATAACGTTCTCATACAACCTTGTCACACAAACCCTCAATTCAAGAGGAACCATTATATCTTCTCGCCTTTTCCATAGCATCATCCTAGGAATGGTGTCAAAATATTTTTAAATTTAAGAAAACAATAGAAGAACTTAGGTTTATTATTGCACAATTCCTCAAAATTTATCTTAAGAGTAACAAGATGGTCCACAGTTGAGTGATGTCTCTTAAACCTTGTTTTTCTTTGGCTCTTTTAGCATGCAAATTAATTAATAAATAATTTACACCATATTGTGACTATGATTACAAATAACTACATATTTTCACATTTATTTTTATAATAATTAGAAAAATAAATTAAAGTTAATGAAATTTAAAAATGAATGAAACATCAAAGATAAAGATAACTATAAAATTTAGTGCTTTTTATATTTATTAATTCCTCCCATGTAGTGATTATATCAATTGACTAGTCATCAAAATTACTCGATTAAAATGCGATTATAATGATTAGTTGTTAAAATAAGTTGATTAAGATAAATTATTTTAAATCTTGTAATTTTTTTAATAATTTTTAATGGTTTTGTGTAACTATTCTTGGTTTTGGAGCTTTTCACTGAAATAATTGTTTGATTACATCATATTTTTTTTCGATGTTTAAAATGTGTTTTTTAAAGTTATAGCAGGTAGATTATGGTATTTTTAATTATTAAAAATATTTTTAGGATGCGTGTGTGAGAGGAAAGAAATCAAACTCTCTTTGAGCCTAACAATTAGAGTAAGGTTGCCAGTACCAAGCAATTAGAATGAGGTTTCTAGTACTAGGTTAGAGTGAGATTGCTAGTACAAAGTCAATACAACAATATTTACCAAAGGAATTATAGCTCATCATGTCACTTGTAGGGATTTTAACCTAGGAGGGGAAGATGATTGGCATTATGCCAACCACTAGAGATAACCTCAATTGAATATATAATTATAATTATAGTTTTGAATTTTTGGTTCATTAAATTGGTTGACTAGACTAATATACCAAAGTTGGTTGGAGTTGATTATTAAAAAACAATAATAAAAATTAAGAAAAACACAAAATATCATGCGTTTGTTTTGTTTTAGGATTGATGTGCATGTATGTAACATATTCCTGGAACATTCTGTCTTCTTTATGGTGTGGGTGATTGTGATAATAGGCCGGACACCACCACAACTTCTATAACAACATTGGCATTGCAAACATGTCTATATTTTTTTTTGAGTGTAGACCATTTTAAGATATACACATATCCATCGATAACTCTTGTTGCAAAATGATACCCAATATCAATACACCTACATTATGACTATCACAAATAAAACATCTCTTTTTTGAAGCTCTTACATCCAACTAATAAATTATCCTACAAAAATAAAGGCATACCCTAAAGTATATCTCCTCTTATCCAAATTACCTACGAAATATGAATTAAGAGATAATATATTGAAATATTAATAAACATAAAAAAGTTAATATAAATAAATTTAGTAATTTTAATTAGTACATATTATATTTTATAATAAAAATATATATATTTATTAAATAATACATTTTATTTATTCTCAGAATTGTTAATAATTAATTAGTCATTTTCGATGTATATCTATTTTATCTTAAAAATTGTGTACAAACAAAGTTATAAATTTATTTGTGTAAAGCTATCTAATATTATTCCATTAACTCTTTACACATTAATCCACTCAAAAAATTATTTGAGATAAAAAACCAAAACATAGAAAAGTTACATAAATAAATTTAATAATTTTAATTAATCATATTATATTTTATAATAAAAAATATTAATTATTAAATAGTACATTTTTATTTATTCTTAAGAACTATTATTAATTAATTAATTAGTCAGTCATTTTCAATGTATTACCTATTTTTCAATGTATACCTATTTTATCTTAGAAATTTTGTGCACAAACAAAGTTATAAATTAATTTATGTAAAACCGTGTAATATTATTCCATTAACACTTTATATATTAATCTACACGAAAATATGATGTTAAGTGATCTAGAAACTAGCATGAGCAATTTTGAATTCTAGTAATTGTAATGTAATTTATCTATTACTAGATCAATAGCTATTGTGATATTTAATTATTCACATTCATAAAAAGATATTTCCATGTAGTGCTAGGCTTAAAACATGATTTTTCTGCCTCAAATATATTATTATATTTAAAATAAGTGATTTAGAAATTACAACTAGCTATTGTATTAAATATTGCAAAGGAAATGTCATAAGACATAGATTTGAGAAGAATTGTAACATATAAAAAATTATTGAAAATAAATATATTATAGAGATCAAATACGAAGTCTCATATTTACCTTTCACTCTTGAATTAACATTCTATGTTTTATCTTAGTGTTTTCTTTGAGATGTGGAAGCAATCTATTTTAGGGTTTTCCATTAAACAATTGTATATGTCTTTGCAATGGATCACTCTTATTTCATTCCTAAAATCCAAGATAGATTTTTTATCATCATGAAATGAATATGGAGAGGAGGCTACAAAGAAGGGGAAAATGAAGAGGAAAAAGAGGATATGAAGAGGCAAAGAAAAACAAAGGAACGACATACCACTATTAAACTTCTAAACTATTTGGTATGCAAACAACCTTCAAGATATAGTTAATTCCACAACACAATACTGATTGATTAAAAAAAGGCCCTTGAAAAATTTAATCAATGAGCAAAACATCTAATTTCAAAATGGATACCAAAGAACGGGATATAGACATGAAACAATACAATAATATTGATTCTATATACAATAATATATTTAAAAAGCATGATCTATAAATCAAGAATTTCTTAATTTCATAATTACCATGACAGTGGAAACATGAATAACATGGTAATCTAGAAAAAGTTTGCAACTTATTCTTATTGGAGAATATCCCAAATTTAATGACCCAAAAATTATAAATATCCCCAACCCTACTAGCAAGTAAAAAAGGGTTTAACTTTCAGGTCCGACACTTCACCATCTCAGTTGAGGAGTCGAGTTCACCTCCTATTATCTTGGCATTCATTCCCGACCCAACCTACCTGGTTAGAATGCAAGTGTATGGAAGCAGAACCTCATTTTTGTTCCAAATGAATAAAAGAAAGAAATTAATGAATGGAAATGGACGAACAATCTATGTCTTCAAAGACAACAAAATAGATGGATGACATATTCTTATATTTATGTGATCATCTTCTCACACTGGTTAGAAGGTAGTTGAGCATAGTTTTGGTAAGGTGCCTATATCAAGAACCTTTGTAATAGGCTAAAACAAGGGAATCAAATATGCCTTATGAAGTCAAGAATAGTGTCAACATGAATTCATGATTTTTCCAAATAATGGCCTCATGGCCATAGAAATTCTTGTTTGTCATAATCAATGGTAATATCTATCTTACTTTGTTGGGGACAAATTTCTCTTAGCAAACCATTTTCTAATGTCTATCTTGTGGATGTTCGATGAACATTGCCCAAACTGTCCTCCTAGAAATGAGTTGGCCAAACTTAATGCTGAAACATATCTCCATGATTGTATTCATCTATGATCTCAAATTCAATCAATGCACTAAAGACAAAACATTACTATAAAACAAAGCAAAACATTAGTTAAAGTAACACAATAGGCCCTCTAAAAATTGAATCAGTGGGTAGAACATCTAAAACTAGCAATGGACATTTTCCACATTGTCATTGTTTCAAAATTGAGTAGCCCTAACTTAAGACTCAAGCACACTTCATCATTATAGGCACATATTTTCTCAACATGGCCTAGGAGGTTCCACACTAACCACTATTAAACTATTCGGTATGCAAACAACCCTCAAGATACTATTAATTTCACAACAAAATATTGATTGATTAGAAAAATAGGCCCTTAAACAAATTAATCACTGAACATAAAATCTAATTTTAGAATGGATACCAGAGAACACTAGACAGATGTGAAACAGTACAATAATACTGAATTTATATACAATAATGTATTTAAAAAGCATGATCTATGAACCAAAATTTTCTAAATTTCATAATAACCATGACAGTAGAAACATGAATAAAAGGGTAATCCAGAAAAAACTTGCAACTTATTCTTGTTGCAAAATATCTCACATTCAATGACCCAAAGATTATAAATGTCCCTAACCCTTCCAACAAGAAAACAGAGAGTTGGCCTTTCAGGGAAAATAGCACTTCACCATCTCAATTAAGGAGTCCAGGTCACCTCTTATTATCTTGGCATTCATTCCCAACCAAACCTACCTGATTAGATGATAAGTGAATACCTATGCAAGTATATGGAAGGAGAAGCTATTTTTTGTTCCAAATGAATAAATAAGAAAGCAATTAATGAATGAAAATGGACGAACAATCTATTTCTTGAAAGACAAAGAAATAGATGGAGGAAAAAATCTTAGATTTATGTGATTATGGTGTTGGTGGACCATATACTTGGAGCGGATATTTCATCCCTTTAAAATTCCCTGAACATGAGACTGAACATAAAGGAACAAACACAAGCATCCCTAGTGTCAAAATAAGGTCACAAATGCAACTCCTATCCAACCATGTGTACAATCATCCCTATTGTCAAAAGAAGTCACAAATGTAACTTTGATCCCAACCAAGAATACAATCATCCCTAATGTCAAGAAAAACCACAATAGGAACCTATCACTTGAGGCTTCAGCCAAATGTATTAAAACACCAAACCAGAGAAATTTGAGCTATTAGTTATAAATATCCAACCATGTTGCAAGGGGATTAGCCACATTTATCTTACTACATTCCCAAATCCCAGAGGACACTAAAATTCCAAAACTATATCAATGGAATTAGAGGTATGAGATATAAACATCCAACCATATAGCCAGATGTTAATCTTGGACCATGAAACTACTCGGTCAAAAGTAGAGGAAACCCACAAGAAGGTTGCATAAATTAAATCTTGTTTAATGGCACTTGGAAAACACACTTAATAAAATACTTTGCTCAAGAAATTTCATACCATTATTTAAAGCAATAGAAACCATACTAACATTCTTACAATAAACTAACAAAGGATGGAAATCATCACTACTTGAAACAAACCAAAATCCTTTGTTAATTATGAATCAAGCACCAAATTCCATTTCTAGATGTACAAATAGACACCACATTCAGTTATATCATATGATATTGATAGATCACTATAATTATCAATGTTATAGCATCAAAAATACTTTTCCTTATATTCTTAACTTGAGGAATATTCAAACTTGATACAAGCAAAACCAAGTTTTCATGAAATGAAAATTATTCCTTGGCCTTCACATGAGAAGAGTGGAATAAATTCATGGAATAATTTTGAGTCCATGCTCTTGTTGTCTCCTCACAATGAGACCTTTGGCTCTTGTATATATGAGTGATTTCAAGAACAAGAGGATCATCAGGATTTGGGTTAGTCAGAAGAGAGAAAATTAATAAAAGCACGCTCGATATTGTCAGTCCAGGACTCCACTATTCCTTGAGGATATCCAAAAAGTGCTACCATTGGAATTGATGTTTGGATGATAAACCTAACTAAGCACAAAATACTGCTACATTAGTCTCATGAACAACTATTCGCATTATGTTATTTTTGGCAAGAAACATTTTAACACAAAATACCACCAAAACACTGATATTTCAATACCACCCACAAATATAAAGGTTCAACTAAATTCACAAGATCCTTCTCTATTATAAGCTTATAAAAAATTGAAGTGATATTAAGCATCATCTAATCTCCATAATGCAAATAGATGACAAAAATCAAGATTTAAGAGCTAAACAAATTACAACAAACTCAAATTTGTTAAGAGGAAGGGGCAATTGGAACCGGTTGAAGAGAATGCACACAATTAACACATAAAATAGGCTTTAGACTACACTAAATGAGTTTTATTAAGAGTGAAGCAAGAGTGGACAGTTGCTTCTCAGCTGAAAGAAATGGATTCTAAGAGACTACAATTAAGATTAAATTAACTTAGTATAAAGCATTTCTCGGCCACGTGATAGGAGCTTCATAGTAAATCAAGAGATCAATCGATGTAGGCAAGGTAGAGCTTTCCTGAGAATAATATCCTAGGGATTTGGGACTCAGGAGGTTAAAATTTCAATAAATAACCGTATTACTATTCTAACCACATTAACATGAAAATCGCCTCAAAATAATGGTTAAGGCGGTGGCTCTGCGGGTGAGGGATGTGGCTAGGAAGATTGTGCGTAGGGAGAAAACGGGCTTTGTTCTAAGGATGTAAATTTGAGAAGCTTGTTACCTTGGGCATATTGAGCTCTAATTTGATCAATGCATCAATCCCATGGGATTCTTCTTATGTGTGCAACAACACTATGCACTCTTGCTCACTAGGTTTACAAAATAAAGACCTTTTCCAATCATATATCCAGTTTTTGTAGCCTCTGGAGGAGTTATTTGAATTCCTTGACTTAGGATGCTAACAAAGTTCATCATGCATGAACCATGCCATCAACTTTTCTATTCTATAATAGTAACAATCTACAAACATGCCTCCTTCGTTGCACTTACTAATGTGACAGCATGGGTAGGCCTACTCTCTTGACTTGTTGAGCGTGTTGTTCCACAATATCTTCTTCTTTGGCTCTTACTTGCTCTTATCCAAATTGACCAATAGAGATCGTTGGCGAGGTAGAATACCTCAGATCTACAAATCCAAAATTATATAGCTTAGTCGTATAGTCCTAAAGAATACAGAAGGAATGAGTAGGGGATTTAATTCCAACTTTAATAAAAGCAATTTTTAAAACTTGTAATGAGATGCATCAAAAACATATACATCGAGCTTTTAAAAGAAGACATCATGTAATAAGATGTATCAAAACACATAGATTGGTTTGTTGTTAGTTCAATCTTTTAGGCGATTGAACCTAGTGATTGTATCAAAGGACCATCAACATGAACATAAGCCAAGTTTGTAGGAAATGCATTCAAAATAAATTGTTTCAAGGATTCCAAACACATCAATATTCTATTGGGATCATACCTGCATATGGCTTGACGTCCATCCAATGCTAGGCAAGGAATTGAAAATTTGTTTGGCGCCCATCTATCTGTAGTAGTAAGTGTATTTGTTGGGGTTATCTTTGCTACTGGTGGATATCTAGATACACACACACATAGATATATGCGTGTGTGTATCTTTGATGTTGGAGAAACAATGCCTATTTATTTCCATGCAAAACCTGTAAATCGGTCACTACTATAGAATCAATGGATGGATCTATTACTTATTTGTGTTGTTCATTTAAAGAATTAAAAAGGAACTCTTCAACCTATGTCGTCTTCAACACCCAAGAGCTTTGAATGGAAAAAAGTTCATGAATAATTTTATTTTAGAGTGTTATTTTGCATTAGTGTTTTCTAGGAGTTGGTGGGTAGGTTTTTTCATAGTTTCTAACAGATAGAGAGACTTTGAAATTTAAAAATAAATAAATAAAATAATGGTGGGTACAGTTGACTATTGTCAACCACATTTCTTGTTGGCTAGTAAGATGATAACTTAAAAGCAATAAACAATGAGGACAAATTTCAAAGTGGGACACTTATTTCTGAAAAACATGTATCATGTTTGGAATAGGATGAAATGACTAAAACAGAGAATTAGGTGTTCATATTTTACAATAGTAACAATTGCTAGGATTACCTTGTGTTCGGAGCTTTAAATTTTAAATAATCCTCTCTAAATAGAATATTATCCAATTATACCATAGATTTACATCATCAAAATATTACTCCATCAAATTTCTTGCATCACGATTATGAGGTGGGAGATGAATTGCATTGAGGTGGGAGATGGTGGTTGTTGGTTGATGCCCTAGCATTGATCTAGAGTTGGAAAGGCAACCCTTGTTTCCTCAAGATGGGCAATAACTTTTTTCATGTTTGGTACATCATCACTCTCTGACACAAGACATCTAAAGGCCATTTCTACACCTGCACTTACCATGACCTTCACCTAATCATTTTTTTCAATGTCTAGTTGTGGATCCAATAGTTCATGCAAAACCCCTCCTTAGATATTTGATATTTCCATGAAGACAAGGTTGATTTCCCCTCGATTCTAATTTATTTGGAAAAGATGATCTCCACCAAAATGAATTGAAGTTGTACACATTTGATTTCTCTGTTAGTTGATAGGAATGATGGTACTGTAGGTCCACATACCCTGTAGTGCCTTGTGGGGAAGTAGTCACATGTGAGGCATTTCCAGGCACAACTCTGCAAAGACAAAAATCTACAACCTTGACATTGAATTTCTTATCCAAGAGATAATTAGAGGATTTCACATCTCTGTTGAGTATAGGTGGATCGATGTTGTGAAGGAACGCGTAGGCTTTGGTTGTTTGAATGGAAATGTTCAAGTGAATGTTCCATGGTAATCCTTTAGTAAATTTGCGATCACCATGAAGATGATTGGCCAAGGTCCCATTTGAAACAAATTTGTATACCAGTAGCAACTATGGACTGTTTGCAGGGGTTTAGCCATAAAGAAATGAAATATAGATGATTTAATGATGAACATATGGCTACCTCATTAATTAATTGTTCAACTCTCCTAGAGTTCTCCTAATATAATCTCTTCATCGCCACAGTTCATCCATCTCGAAGTTTTCCCAGATAAACTAACCCATATCCCCCACCACCAGTTTTATTTTCCTCATGGAAGAAATTTGTAGCCTCTCAAAGTTATTCATAAAATAATGTTCACAAATTTATTATCAGAGGTTCATGAGTGTATAATCACTTCAATGTCCCTTCTCTTGTAACCAACAAGACCCCGACCATGTGTTTTTCTCCTCTTTGTATAATAATTTAAAAATATTGACGTTATTCTAATGGAGAAACCAACAGTGGTGTGAAGATATTGAATTCAATGTGATCTTTGTCAAACCTCCAAGATAATAATGGAATCAAGTAGAAATTCACCTTGAATTTAAATTGGAAAATTGAAAACTAGATAGGATGGAATCATGTTTACCGATTACAACAGAGTAATTGCTTGTATCTCTGCCATGTGTGTAGTTTGAGTATCTGCAACAATCCATATCTTTCTAAGAGAGAATGCTTGATACATCAGGAAACATATCAGAATTTTTACATTTTGGTTATGGGGTTTTGAATTAACAGTGAATAGGTATATTATTAAAATATCCTTACTAAAAAATTAACAGTTCAAATCCTCCATGAAATAGCCAACTAAAAATACCCTAAAATAAATAAATAAACCATAAACTTCATATAATCCTAATAGATAGAATATTCAACACTAATCTTTGTAATCAAATTTGCCAAAAGAGACCCGGATGCGGGTGTTAACATGCAATTAAGGTAGCCATGTGCCAGCCACGTGTAGAGGACAGCAGGCAGATGCACAGGCGGTTTGATATGGAGCTCCAGCGGGTGGTAATGAATAGCATTCATTGCTATTCAATTCAGCTTCTGTCCCAAGGAAACTCCGAGGGAATTTATAGGATGGCTGCCAGAACTTTCGTTACTGTCCATTTTTGTGCGCAGGAGGGGAATTGGGGCTCTGAGGCAGAAGGCGGGGAAGGACAGGCAAGGAAAGAGGAGGGAGGCATAGGCGGCAGCAGGCCATCCCTCAAGGTTCAGTTCTGTACAGTGTCGGCGTCTGGTTCATGGCATTCTCCGGAGGTAGTGGTGAGGAATGAGAAAAGGTCTCGTCCTATAGTGGTGCTGCACCACGGAAGCGTGACCTCTCAGGTAAATGATTTCGAAATTCTCAATCTAGAGGTAGACAGAGTAGTAATTGTTGCATTGTATAATCTTCAGGTGGCGATAGAGCATCCTTCGCATCCCATGGCTCCTCGTCTGCGTGCTACACCTCGCCGTGGACGCAACTATGGGCAGAGGGGAAGCTCAGGAGGCAGGTGCAGTCAAAGCCCATGACGCATTTCACCCCTTGCTTGTGCTTCGCCCCCTTCAATTGGATTGAAAGACTCAGGATACGCTCTCAACAATACTGTGCAGTCGGCGAAATTCAAATTCAGACGCAGGACCAACAAACCCATCATCTCAGCTCTTGTTACGGTTATTTTCTCTGAAGAAGAGGAGGAGGAGGGAAGCTTGAAGGAGGAAACCGAGGAACAAACGCCTTCCCCCTTCGACAACTCATCGCAGAGGAGGGGAATGGAAGATAGCTCTTACATTCCTTCATCTCAGAGCAGGCTTGAAGATGACAGCACTTTTGCACACTCTGAGGAGCAGGCAGAGGTGCTACAGGAGATAGGAAGCATGAAGGACAAGGACACCATGAACATTGCCCAGCAAACTACTGAGGTTCCACAAGCGATGGACGTCACCAAGAAGGCTTCACCCCAGAAGCAAGCCTTGGACAAAGAGCCTAATAACTCCTTTTCTAACATCCTTTACCTCAAACTGCCGCCAGGAATGACACCTGAAGATATCCTGGTCGGGATGGAGGTTACCTGGGAGCGAGATCCGGACAAGGAAGCCGAGAAATGTTGAAAAATTCTCAAGTAGACATCGTCGTTCTGAGGGTAAGGTCTTCGGCTCCTGGTCTGGGGGTAATATATAAGCTCTGTTCTGTTTATACGTGTTTTTAATTTGGCATTTTTGGATCGGCTACATCTGTTCGGCGACCACGGCGCAGCGTACCGAGGCTAACGACATTTCCAGAAGAGAAAGCATGTAATCTTTGTATTTTTGACCATGTCTTGCATTTTTGTAGACTTCCAAGCCTGTAAAAACTTTATCCTCTGCTTTGAAGTGTATTATTGCTGATAGCATTTTGTTTCATGTTCCTTACAATCAGCAGAATAGGCTTTTTTGTGAAAAGTTTTGAAAGAGAGTTGCTCACTCACTCTCAGAGGTTAAATCCTCTTGTAAATATTTTTTCAGTTTCTTTAATATAAATAGTTTAGTCTTTGCCCCAAAAAAATAAATAAATAAAATAAATAAATAAATAAATAATTGCCAAAAGAGAATAGGAAATGTACAAATATAACTGGTGGGGCATTTCTATGGATGCGAGGTATTATCTAGATAATAGCAAATAAATGTTGAACTCAATTTTGAAATGTCTTTACTACAAATTCCCTTACTTTCGAAACAATTGTCGCAACTTCAAGATATGTTCCAGTCGAGCTCCCAAATTATCTCAAAACCCAACCATTTTAAATTTTCATTGGGTAGTTTGAGTATCTGCAACCATTGACATTTTTCTAACAGAGAATGCTTGACACATCTAGAAACACAATAGAATATTTACATATTGGTTATGGGGTTTTGAATTTACAGTGAATAGGTATACTGTTAAAACATACTTACTAAAAAATTAATAGTTCAAATCCTCCATGAAATAGCCAACCAAAAATACCCTAAAATAAAATAAAAACCATAAAATTCATGTAATGCTACTAGATTGAATATTCGGCACTAATATTTGTAATCAAATTTACCAAAAGAAAATAGGAAAGATATAAATAACATTGGCAGACCATTTCTCTGGATGCGAGGTGTTATATCGATAATAGCAAATAAATGTTGAACTTGGTTCTGAAATGTCTTTACGACAAATTCCCTTAATGTACAAACAAGCAACATAACTTCGAGATTTGTTTTGTTTGAGCTTCCACGTTATCTTAGAACCCATCCATTTTAAAGTTTCATTGTTAATCAACTGCAAAGAGAGGTATTCCTTAATGAGAAGTTTCATTGTTTCATTGTACATAATTGTGCCCCCTCTACATCTAATTTTGGAATTAAGCTCTAGTACCAAACAACGCCACAAAACCTGAAATTAAATAGCCCTAATACATATATATTACCAAGAAAAAACATACAGATAAATACATTGAATTAGTAAAAATAAATTGTGGATTGTCATGCTTTACTTTGTTCTTTTGTCATAGATTATAAACACAACAATAGAGGGTTGATGGTTCTACAAATACCCTAAGACAAAGGAGATGAAATGGGAAATGTGACATTGAGGGAAAATACCATGAAATTGCAGGGAAATAGTTCACAGTTGACAAATAAATTGAACCGTGGGTTGGATTTCATTATTGGAAATTTGGGGAAGGTTCGGTGAAGCCTTCCCTATACAGTTAATATTATATGTCATTGAGTTAACCTACTTATATCAATAATCGGTTGACAGTTGAAGCAATGAGATCTACAATAGGAAAACTATCAATCATCTAACATTTGAGCAGACAGTCCAAACTGGTGTAGAGTGGCAACTGGGGGGAGTTCTTCTCATATGGAAATGCCTTACGGCGTAATTAATACATTAGAAACTTTAAATTCTACTTATTGTAATGTAATAGTACTAGATAAATAGCTATTGTGATATTTAATTTTTCACTGCAAAGGGGTTCCAAACAATATTTCACAAAAAATTGATATAGTACAAAGAAAGGTAAACCTCTTTTCACTTTTATTAGCAATTTTTTTATTGCATATTTTTTTTTCAAACTAGAATTGATTGTGGTTATTATATTAAAATACACTAAGTTAAATCCAAGTTTAGATATAGGATTTACATGAGAATGTTGAAACCAGTGGGCATGGTCAAAATGAAGTATGTATCAACAACCATCTACAGAATTTTGACCTTGAAGTTTTTGAAAAAAATGCTACAATATATACAACATTCCACTTATAAATTCACCAATATTGACCAAACAAAAAATAAAATTTACAATGCATCAAAATGTTACATTAAACCATGAGGAATTTTTTCTTCCCTTTGAGTTTTTATTAACAATTAAGGAAGGGGTACATACCCCTTTTCCCCCTACCACCAAAGTTATCATTGATTTATCCTTAGCCCCAAATTAGCCATGTGATCAACCTTGGAGTTGTTTGATATAAGAACATGGAGACATTTCTTCTTATGGATAGACTGATACAACTAATAAATACAATCAAAATTATGACCTAACTTTGTATATGAGGGGAGAGATCTTGAATATAAATGGTGAATTGTATTCAAGGAATAACAAAAAACAATCACCTCTTGAATTCCCAAATTCACAATTTTATTCAAACCCTTATATAAGGCATAGGTTTCAACAATGTTGTAAGAAGTGTGACCTAAACCCAAGCATACCTATCTTCTTCTTGATTCTCAAGGAAAAATATTACACCCGCACCTCCCGCAACCACCTCTTCTAGGTGCACATTTTTTTAACAAAGTTTCTCTTCAAGATTTGAAATTACTGACTTAAAAAATATATTTTAATATAATAATATTATATTGAATTAATTGTTTTTTAAATTGTCTAACTTTGATGTTTGGATTATTCCAATTGTATAAAAAATTAAAAAATTATTTAAAAATTATGGGATTGTAGGAAGATTGTGATGTTTTATTATTTTGTCATGTTGATAAAAATTGAATCTTAATATCGATTTGGATCCATATTAACTTATATCTATCAAACATTATTAGGGATAAAATCTCTTGAAGTGTAAACCTCTTTTAGAGTGAAAAACAAGAAGAAAATTGTACACCTTAAAGAGATTTGATTCCTCTCAGTTCTGGATAGATCTTGGGTTAAGATGAGTATAAGTTGGTTTCAATCATGGGATGTTTCATAAAATTGTAGATGATGAATATCATGTATATGCCTAATATTAATTTGATCACTTGAAATTTACTCACTTTCCTCAATTGGTGGAGAGTATGAGTAGTATTATCAAGAAGGATCAATGCTAATATATCTTCTCCAATGTTTATTATAGTGACACAATCTATAAATGATAAATAATATGTATATGTATATGTTAATGATAAATCTAATCATTTCAAATTTACTTAGCTTCTTGGTTTGTTAGAAACATAGAGTATTATTTAGAAGTATATTTGAAGAATTATATGAGGAATAAGTTGAATATAAATAAAGTAACAATGTTGAATCAATGCATGTACACTAAAATCAATGCATTGATTTCAGTGTACTATTGTAGTTGTTACATCACGACCAGAATTTTTTATCCAAACACCCAAATTCTGGGTCCCCCTCTTCTTTTCAAGATTTTAATAGGTATTCCTAGGTCTTAAACTAGTCAAGTCCTTAAGTGACCCAGCTATCATCAATCTCTTTGGTTACACATTCTTTCATGATTCATATCGTATATATCTACCTTGCTTCACCTTGGTTTATATCCTTCTAAATGCATTAGGGTTTATTGAATGTGTTTCTCTAATGATGCATTTTAAGTATTATATCCCCTTAGTATGCATTGTAAATTGTAGGCATGGGTCTTACGTTGTTGACCACACTACAATTTGGCTCTCGTTCTTTGATTTACATCTTCAAGCCTCGATCAACATAAGCATTTCAGAAAATTTTAAGTCATATTAATAACATCATCATGTTGGAAGTTTAATTTCACATCAATGCCACTTTAGTCATTAAGTTATGTTTGATTATTGAATTGGTTTTCAAGCTTTGGTTTATTTTTCCATGCTAATGCCACTTTCAGTACTTTGTTCTTGGCTATTGAATATCATTTTGTCTTAAAGGAATTTAATGACAATGCGATATTTAAGTTATCATGGGTTTTGTTGATTTTGAGTAGAGAATAAAGTTTGTATATGCATTGCAATGAATCATGGAATAGATCTTCAAATATTCGCCTCATGCACTGAACTAGTTTTCAAGTAAAGACACATGAGGAATATCAACCATCTTATTCTTGTAATCTCAGTCAATTATTAGGCATCCAAAGTCTTAGCATTGAAAATAATAAAATCTTATCATATGTCGCATAATCTTACTAATTCATATTATATTTTGGGCATGCACGATAACCTTTCAATTTTTTGTATATGCAATAAGATTCGATGTTAGAGGAGATCTTAGAAGGGTGGTGCCATAGGGCATAGTTATACCAAGACATAGTAAATTTATGAAAATACTATGGAATTCTTACAAAGAGATCTGTCCATTGGGAATGGGACTTGTTCTATATTCTGAGCGGGAACTTGCTCTATATTGTGAAAGAAGCTTTCACAATAATACTCTATTTAGGATACATTGATGTCCTTTTGTGTTATCAAATGATGGTGAATCCACTAAATATATTTGTGAGAAACCTTATTCCTATAGGTCACAGTGTGTTTTTATTTATTTGCAATACAAATGTATAGTGCAATTAAATGATCTTATTGGTATAAGCGGAACACAAAGATAAACAAACACTTGATTGCATTGCTTGAAAATATGAACAACATCATGGAATCTCTTAATGTGCCTTTGGAGGAGACACCCTATATATGTTTGGAGTTGATATTGGTGAATAATAATGTAGAGTTTCTTTCATAAAATGGTTATTAAGGGACATAATCTTGGTCATGACATTTGTTCAGCTTCGGAATTGATACAATTTTCTTATCTTATTTCTTATTTTGAAGTTTTTTTCTAACACTTTTTGTGTGCAGAATGTGATATCTCTACAATATAGATCCTATAAAGGATTCAATGGATTTTCATTATTTATCTATTTTGAATTCATTTAAATTATGAAAGGCCTGGTTTATTTATGATTTGAACCGTTATGTGAACAGGGATATCTGATACTCGATGTTATTCCTTGGAATAGCCAAGGAAGAACGAATTATGTGGGGTTGTTTGGGTTAATTATAGCCAGTTGAACAAGATTTACTTATATCATGGGTGAATCAGTTGGAGAAAAGATCTTGACCCTACTATTCCGAGAAACGATGGATATTTTTGTAATTTGAATAGAGCATCCTGACAATCTTCAGATTCTCAGGATCACTCTCTATTTGAAGATAGGCTCATTTTGTAATATAAGAATGAGGGATTGAAACTCAGTAAAAAAAGAAGAAGGATTTAGAGATGTAATAATTTTGATCTGTATTGTATATCTCTACAGAAATTCCTTGTAATTCACTGATTATATTTTAATGGAGACTTTTGTGATTTGAATTTACCTTATTGCGTTGAGTTAGCTACGAGGTAGTTGAATTCTAATGATTTTGGGCTCAGTCCTAAAACTACTACTGTCATTTATTTTATCATTAAGTTTGTATTCCACTTTCAGTTCTTGTTATTCAATTATTTAGTTGTTCTCTAGATATACTTCATGTTAATTAGGTTCGTTGTTAAAATATGTGTTTTCGCAACAATTATAGATGAATATCAGAGAGTTAGATTTACTGCAGTTGGTTCTTTAAAATGATTATCTTTCTTTATTTTCCTATTGCTTAATGTAGATTTTTAATTCTTATCACTTGATATCATTTTTGGCAAATTCATCTCTAGTTATAGTGTTGTTTTTTTCTTGCAGATGTAGTTCCCTAGGAAACAAATTTGTATTCAATTGGATTTCTTCACTGTTTTTGGTAGGAGACTTAACGATTTGATTCCTTTAGCAGTATTGATTATTTAATATTGAAGCCTAGAATCCAAGTGTGATTTATTTATTTCAATAAATTTGATTTGTTCCTTTCATTCATATGCATTTACTTTTCATTAGGTTCATACAAGTTAGGCGATATTAGCACTATCTCTTGTACAAATTGTGTGGACAACCTTCAAATAAATAGATGAAACTTTGGGTTGATGATTTAATGTGTAGAGGTCAATTGGTCCTTTAGGAATAACAAAACGCCCCAACATTTTGGCATCGTTTCCAGGAAGGTTGTCAAATAAGTGTTATCCTTATATTTGAAGGGTTGGGTATTAAAGACAGAAGGTAAGAACCTGTAGATGCACTAAGTAAAAAACTTGTGCCAGTGCCTACCCTCAGCGGGTACATTTAGATCATTTAGTGTGTATGGATAGGAAGAATCCTAAGACTACAAACTAGATAGTTATATATCCAAAATTTACCCCAAAAACCACTAAAGCCCAAGGTCAAGTTGGCCTTGGAAGAACGACCTTTATAGATGAAATCATTCGCAAATCATAATCTCAAGCATCGATAGGTCCCCAAATAGTATTTGGGAAGGGTTATATTATTTCCCCTCAAGTAGCAATGTTATCTATTTTAGATATCATTGATATTCATGATAAAATTGTAGGATCTAAGCAAAGCTTTCAAGATATAAATGTTAGGCATTTCAACCCTTCTAATAAAAGTGAGGGGCATTCTTGCAATTTGAAAGAATAGGAAGGTGAGACGACCGAGCCATACCCACAACTTTCTGAGCTGGAATTTCCTGCAACACCTTTTGTATGGACAGAATTTGAAGTTCTTGATCTAAATAGTATTGCGAGACCTAGTCAAGGTCTAGAATGCTGCCAGCATATTAGTTTCTGGATAGTACATCTTGATCATGAGATTCCTAAAGACTAATGGAAGATCTTTAACCAAATGGAAAACAGAGCAGTAGAAACACAAACTTCATCCATAGAATATCATATTGTTTATCCATGGACTAATGCACCAATAAAGGCTATCTTGTTACAGAATATCCCAAATTTCCATGGAATGACTTATGAGGATCCTGATGCATTTTTGTTTGAGTTTGATATCTTATGTCGAGCTTATGGTTATACTATTGACCCCCAAAAATTAAAATTCTTTCCTTCTAACTTAAAGGGAGAAGCCTTACGCTAGTTCATGGGACTAGGAGGTGGTACTATAACCTCATGGGATCAAATGAAAGAAGTATTCCTTAATAAATATTAGGACTATTTTCGGTATAGGAATTTAAGAGAATAAATATTTAAAATAATGTCAAAAGAAGATGAAACTTTGGAAGACTATGTTGAAAGATTTCAAAACAATTTTCAAAGATCACCATACTATACTCTACCCAAAGATATATTGAAAATGGATTTGATTAGGGGCATGAAATATGAATGGATAGAAACACTTAATCTAATGGGACAAGGTGACATTTCCAAAGAGGAATATGATGATATCATAAAACTATGTATCAGGTGCTCATGAGGGAGTACAAAAACCAAATCTAGAATTCGAGATCCTCTAAGTAGAACTTGCAAAACTACAAGTGGAGTAACACAAGTAGAAATTGGTAATCACTTAGAAGATTTTATAACTAGTATTTTGAGTAAATTAACTACACAACTGGATGTCCGACAGATGAAGCAAAAATAGGCTAATGTAGAATAAACCTTAACTATTTTCTTTCCTCGTTGTCGAAAGAAGCACAACCACAAGTAATTTCCACTGGACACAATTGAAATATGTGCTATCTGTGCTAAAGATCACTCAACTGAATGCTGTCCCTCACTCCATGGATTGAAGGTTTTATTCAAGGAAGATGAGGAAGACCCAGACCCAACTTATCTCATGACACAATGATGGAAATGGCAGACCCGCCTGCCAGGTATGATGCAGGATCCTTCTCTATTTATTTTGGATAATATGTTCAACAATAGATTCTTGTATCAACATGGAAGGGCCAACAACCTTTTAATACCACCTAGAAATATTAACCATACTCTGCACCACCCTGGATAAATCATCCACTCACTGGACCCTTGTGTCCAAATCAACAATACCCTACATCTTCATGGTAAAATCCATCAAATAAATCATATTCTTCACATTGGGGAAACTCACCTACTCTAGGACCAATGTGGTCTCAGAACTAGGAGCATCCTACAAGACAAATTAATTAATCTATCGAAACATTGCCTGAGTCACAACCACCATTGTAAGCTCCATTTCAATAATGTTCCACCTCTATTACGTCCTCAATTACCCACTCATCTGAATCCTAATCCGAATAACAAGCCTGTCTAATATTTGGATATCTTTGAAAACTCAGATTGTGGTTCTACCTCTTTTGAATGTAAGGAGCTTCGACTAAGGTCTAGATGGACTATCTTTCCAGAAGACAATACAGGAAACCAAGAGTAGGCAGACAATGGAAATCCTATTAAGGAGTAGCCCTCAATGGAACACCCTTCTCCCACCATAGTTTTCCCCGAAATAGAGGCACCTGAGAATACAACCAAACATAAAGAGCCTATTAAAACTAAGGATTTTGCTCCATTCCATAAGAGACTTACTATAATAAAACCATCGGTCTATTCTGATTTCGATCTCGTAGGGGAACTAAAAAAATTATGTATTAAAATTCCTCTTCTCTGGGCTATTCGAGATGTCCCGATCTATGTTAAAACTATCAAATAACTGTGTCTCAAGAATCTCGAGAGAAAACCAAAAGACTCTCCTACAATCCATGTCCTTATGGCAATTTTTGATAGACTCATATTAGGGAAGAAAATACCTATTAAATATGATGACCCTGGAATTCCACTAGTTAATGTTCAAATTTGGTGTCATAACTTCCCAAATACCTTAGTGGACTTAGGAACCACAATAAACATTTTTATTGTAGAAACTTGTGGAGTCCTTGGAATCACAACATTGAGACCGACCTCCATTATGTTGGAATTAGCTGATAGATAGGTAGTAAAACCAAAAGGTACTTTGGATGGTATTGTCATTTCAATATATTCTTGGGAGTACCCAGTGTACTTTTTGGTTATCAATCCTAGAAATATGTTTGGTGGATACCCTCTAATATTAGGAAGATCATGGCTAGCAACTGCAGATGCATATATAGGGTGTCGAATAGGAATTATGATGATTTCAAAAGGG